>CM067318.1:10656936-10864436 GCA_034231615.1 Meghimatium bilineatum
TGTGTATATCTAGAAGATATTCTATGTGCGTGTGTGTGTATATCTAGAAGATATCTATGGGTGTGTGTGTGTATACCTAGAAGATATTCTATGTGTTATATCTAGAAGATATTCTATGTGCGTGTGTGTGTATATCTAGAAGATATTCTATGTGTGTGTGTATGTATATCTAGAAGATATTCTATGTGTGTGTGTATCTAGAAGATATTCTATGTGCGTGTGTGTGTATATCTAGAAGATATTCTATGTGCGTGTGTGTGTATATCTAGAAGATATTCTATGTGCGTGTGTGTGTATACCTAGAAGATATTCTATGTGTGTATATCTAGAAGATATTCTATGTGCGTGTGTGTGTATATCTAGAAGATATTCTATGGGTGTGTGTGTGTATACCTAGAAGATATTCTATGTGTGTATATCTAGAAGATATTCTATGTGCGTGTGTGTGTATATCTAGAAGATATTCTATGTGTGTGTGTATGTATATCTAGAAGATATTCTATGTGTGTGTGTATCTAGAAGATATTCTATGTGCGTGTGTGTGTATATCTAGAAGATATTCTATGTGCGTGTGTGTGTATACCTAGAAGATATTCTATGTGTGTATATCTAGAAGATATTCTATGTGTGTGTATATATAATATATTCTATGTGCGTGTATGTGTGTATCTAGAAGATATTCTATGTGTGTGTGTATCTAGAAGATATTCTATGTGCGTGTGTGTGTATATCTAGAAGATATTCTATGTGCGTGTGTGTGTATACCTAGAAGATATTCTATGTGTGTATATCTAGAAGATATTCTATGTGTGTGTATATATAATATATTCTATGTGTGTGTATGTGTATATCTAGAAGATATTATATGTGTGTGTGTGTGTATATCTAGAAGATATTCTATGTGTGTGTGTGTGTATCTAGAAGATATTCTATGGGTGTGTGTGTGTATATCTAGAAGATATTCTATGTGCGTGTGTGTGTATATCTAGAAGATATTCTATGTGCGTGTGTGTGTGTATATCTAGAAGATATTCTATGGGTGTGTGTATCTAGAAGATATTATATGTGCGTGTGTGTGTATATCTAGAAGATATTCTATGTGCGTGTATGTGTATATCTAGAAGATATTCTATGTGCGTGTGTGTGTATATCTAGAAGATATTCTATGTGCGTGTGTGTGTATATCTAGAAGATATTCTATGTGCGTGTGTGTGTATATCTAGAAGATATTCTATGTGCGTGTGTGTGTATATCTAGAAGATATTCTATGTGCGTGTGTGTGTGTATCTAGAAGATATTCTATGTGTGTGTATATATAATATATTCTATGTGTGTGTGTATATATCTAGAAGATATTCTATGTGTGTGTATATATAATATATTCTATGTGTGTGTGTATATATCTAGAAGATATTCTATGTGTGTGTATATATAATATATTTTGTGTGTGTGTATCTAGAAGATATTCTATATGTTAGTTACTTAGACGTCGGATCATCATCACTGCAAACTGGATACGTCCATAGTTGATCCGATCTCTCCTTGAGTGTATCCGCCATTATACTTCTGCTGACAGTGCAGGTCCTATGCTGGTTGACGATCATTCTTCTGCGCCCTCCAAAATGTTCCCTTCTAGCAACACCGCATTTCAATCCCTGATCTTTAATCCTGGCCATTGAAAAGGAATCATCATCCACACTTGTCTCACTCTCACGTGCTATATTTCTTTTGAAGTTCAAAACATCAGCTTGATCCATTGCCCCGTCGCCCTGTGCCATAATCGCGCATGACGCCAGTTGATCTGCTCTTTCATTGCCTCTAACACCCACATGTCCATATATTCAATGCTAATAAAGCGTTGTTAGAACCTCTTTGTTTTCCTCTCTTTCCGCGAAGTTCTCCCTATTCTTCTATATATCCACATCTCAAAGCATCAACTTTGTCTTCTAGTTCTTTGTCCATTGCCCATATGTCTGAGCCACACACTAATATAGATTATATGTAGCATTTCTTAATTCTCATTTTTAATTTGTAATTTGTTTAGATGTTAATATTTTCCTTTTGTCATTGAAAGTACTTTTAGCAATTCCCATTCTCCACTTAACTTCTGTGTCATATCTTCCAACATTTGTGATTATGTGTCCGTTATTGGTAATAGTCTACTTGTTGCTTAGATTCTTTAAGTAACTATGCAACTCTATATTGAAGAATTCTGCGGATTTCCTATGGGGAACATGAGACCAATGTGTGCGTGGGAAATAGGGTGGAGATGTGTGCGGATGTTCGGTGGACATTGCTTTCGATAGTGAAACGACGAGGGCTGGTGTGGTTCGGACGTGCGTGCAGGCACGGTTTCTTGTCGGAAGTAATAATGCAGGGGGCTCTCGGGGGTGGAGGAAGCAGTGGAGGACAAATAAAGACATGGACAGACAACATTAAGGAATGGACAGGACAGGATATTTCCACACTCCTCCGCATCGCTGAGGATGGAATTCACTGGGGGACTATGTGTGCTGAGGCATCCAATGTGGTACCCCTACGACCCTGAAGGGTTATGGGTTTATTGATTGATTGATTGATTGATTGTAAATCCATTTGTAAGGATATTTGGTGATATTGCTGATCGTTGGCTACTTTGGTCTCGCGATAATTCTGCATAACATAAATAAGCCCTATATATATATATATATATATATATATATATATATATATATATATATATATATATATATATATATATATATATATATATATATATATATATATATATATATATATATATATATATATATTATATCGAGAGAGAGAGAGAGAGAGAGAGAGCAAAAATATTTGTATTATTTTCAAGCACTGTGAAATCTCAATCACTAACATTTTCTACATTTCCGGTGCAAGAAGGTCAGACTAGAGAAAGCAATTTTACAGTTATCAGAGCGATGTATCCAGTAGCAGACGTATATTCCCACATTTCCTGTTCGTAATATGATAATTGTTATCTTGTTATCCAATGAAGGATTATTTTATGGTCAGTAATATGGTGATGCAATTTTAGTTAACACCGGTGTTATACAACTTACGTATTTTGAATTGTCCAGCAATACGGTGATCTGCTATATTTTGTGACTGATTTGATTTTGTTCTATAAACGAACTACGAGACCAACTTTTTGAGTTATTGTAGAATTTGGCTGAGAATGTTGCGATGAAATTTCAATATTATCACCGCTTGTGATGTTACAAGTGAAACTGGAATAAAATCACACATTGTGACATTTCTAGCAAATACATTATCCTTATCATCATCAGGTGTCATGACTGCTGGCGTAGGCGATCATGGCTTTCTACAGTTCGCTATCTCCAGTATTATGTTTCAAGATCGTTGTCGTTTCCCTGACGTGCCAGGTTGTCAAACTAATATTTTCTCACTTTGTCGTCCTCTGTCTCTGTTGTCTTCAATCTTGCTTGTTGTGACTATGTTCTCCAAACCTCCCTGTCTCATGAAGTGGCCAAGAAACTCTGTGACTCTTTCAACACCTTCGCATTAGTTTTTCTGGCGGTCCATGGTATTCTCAGCATTCTTCTGTAGAACCACATCTCCATTGCCTCTAATTTCCCATTATCATGTTTGTTTATTATCCACGAATCGCATCCATATGTTAGGAATAAGATTCATACAGCACTGCCGTATTCTCTCCGTCACCTCTAATGACAATCAATTATTTGCACATACTAACTAACTGAAGCATCGGCTAATTCACTGAAACATCGGCTACTTCACTGAAATATCGGCTAATTCACTGAAACATCGGCTAATTCACTGAAACATCGGCTAATTCACTGAAGCATCGGATAATTCACTGAAACATCGGCTAATTCACTGAAACATCGGCTAATTCACTGAAACATCGGCTGATTCACTGAAACATCGGCTAATTCACTGAAGCATCGGCTAATTCACTGAAACATCGGCTAATTCACTGAAATATCGGCTAATTCACTGAAACATCGGCTAATTCACTGAAACATCGGCTAATTCACTGAAACTTCGGCTCGGTGCTTACGTCATTCAATCATCAGTTAGTGCCTCCATTTCACAAACACAACTCGGCTGAACTTGGTGATGCTCTATAGCTGAGCGTCCTTAATCTACTGGCGATGAAATTTGATGAAATTTGATGCATTAGTCGGCATCTAAAGATTTCATAATAGTTGAAAAGCAATTATCTCTGCGTGATATGTTTCAAATATAATTATATATCACACATTCACTCATGCTACAAACTCAATCAGTTTTGTCACGTCATCTGTGAATATTTATATTTAATTTTTTTTTCTTTATCTGCTGTCGTTCGGGTGAAATATGTTTATATCTGAAGCTTTGTTTCTTATATAAACTTAACTGTGTTTTGTAACGAATACCAATGTCAGTACAGTTTTTCTTACACTGTTATTTCACTGGGTCAGTGTATTTTTCTCAGAATTTCATATTCCGGACATTCCTGAAGAATATATTCTTCTGTGTGTCTGTCCACATGTATACATGGCCGTGTTGTCAATCTTGAACTTTGTATACATATGTCTCCGGGGTCGATTCTGAAGCGCAGAATGACTTGCGTATCTGTATGTACGCTGTGGCCCTTTTTTGCCTGCGGCGTCAGGGATGGAAGAGTTCTCTTCTTCTTCTTCTTCTGCGTTCGTTCTCAAACTCCTGCAGATTAGCAGGATGTAGTCCGGAGAACGGAATGCGTTGTGTCTTGGTTTACAGCATTGCTGCGCTATATGTGCCTTTCGGCCTGACACATCCGACCTCAGCATGGCTTTGGGTCACTGACCCTATATGGGATGGGACAGCCAACTCCATCCTATAACCTCCTTAGTCGCCTTTTACGACATACGTGGAAGGTAAACAGTGTTGTTATTCTTTGCTCCCCTTTCGGGCCCCGACAACACTCGGGCGAAGACTTCTCTGAAGATGTCCTTCTTGTATGATGTTTGTAAACTTGTTCCTGTGGCTTCTTTGATTTCTGTGATCCATCTTTTACATTGTCTACTTCTGACTTTATAGCCGTGGTGTCTATGTGTCACATCTATTTCTGGCATGCTGTCTGTTGGCAGTCTGGAAGCGTGTGAAAACCAATTTGTCTGTTGTCATTTGATGTGTTCTAATACTGGTATTGTTTTGTTATCTGTCTGATGTTATCATTTCTAATTCTATCTCTTAATGACACTCCGAGTATTCTTTGTAGACATGCCATTTCTGCTGTCACTATTTTTGCTTTGTCTTGAGCTGTCATTGTGCAGGTTTGTACTGGTTTGTATACAGTGAATAATAGTCTTGTATAATGCAACTTTCAATGCGCTTATTTAATTCCTGCGTTATTCCGGTGCTATCGTATGGATGTGAGAGCTGGAAAAGTTCTTCATCTTCAGAAAAGAAATTACTGAGTTTCGAGAACAAATGTCTTCATAGGATAACTAACACCCATTGGAGTGAATTCAAATCGAATGATAAAATCAGAGAAGAGACACATCAAAATTTAATCACAGATGTTATCAAAAAACGCCGTTGGTCCTACATCGGGCATGTCCTACGCGCAGACACCAACAGGATACATCACCAATCTCTTGAATGGATACCCATAGGCAAAACAGCCAGGGGTAGACCAAAAGAAACACTCAGAAAAACAATACTTAGAGAAAATAAATCAATCAATACCCATACTATTCAAGAACTGCACAGAATAGCTTTGAACAGGCAGAATTAAAGAGATCTGACAGCTGCCCTTTGCGCTAACTTCAGCGCAAAAGGAAAATGAATGAATGAATAATGCAACTTTAGTGCCTATGTTTATTTTTTTGTTCTTGAAAATACGTGTCATCTGTTCTAGGATCTGGTATGTTTTGTTGCATCTATTTTGTTCTCATCTGTTCATAATTTAGTAGTCATCTTGTGTTGGTGTATGCTTTAGAATAACTTTGATAACCTGTGTCTTTTACTGCTCTTATTGGCACATCTGGTTGATCATTGGCAGCACTTTCTTTAACCAGATAATCTACTTTCTAGATTCCATATATTCCACAATGCTATTGTAGACATTACATATTTACTTTACGATGATTGCTGAGTTCGGTCAGTAGTTTTTGTAATTCTGGCAGGTGTTTCGCCTGGATATCTGGTCTAGCATTATATTTAACAGATTTGTAGTGCTGTCTCGTCGTTATCTCTTGAATTATTTATAAATTCTTGTCACCTTTGCCGACATCAGCAAAACAGCAACAAAATTAATAAATTGTCCATTTAACCAAACTACCCATTTTCACAACAATCACGACTGGTTCAGACTAACTTTTCGTGTCCAGATTTGATGTTTGGTCATTATTTAGTCTGAATACACTCATTTATGAAGTTGCCATTCAGTTAAAATGGTAACCATTTAATGTTTATTATCAATAAATTTTGAATTAATTTTCATTTTTGACCAAATTGATAGATTAACGTTAACTGTCTGTTATTTGTTGAATTGTCGGTTCAAATGTCTGTTGAATAGTCTCCGTTGTATTTTTTTTAAATCTCCATACGATTTTAATCGTTTCTGTTGATGTTTTGTGTTTTAATGTGTTTGTCAGTGGTAGCGAGTGAAAGTCGGATTTAGCTGAAGGTATGATATGACTAGAATTAGTTGAAGTTGCATCCTGTGTAAGGGTGGAGGTCAACTGAAAGTGCAGACTTGCTGAATCTTCAGTTACATATCTCACACTTGACTTTCTTAAGTTAGAGTGCAGCAGACTTGACATTCTCACACTATATTGTTTCAGACTACATTTTTCAAGTTTGATTCTGTCAGACGACTTTCTCAAGTTTGATTCTCTCAGACGACTTTCTCAAGTTTGATTCTCTCAGACGACTTTCTCAAGTTTGATTCTCTCAGACGACTATCTCAAGTTTGATTCTCTCAGACGACTTTCTCAAGTTTGATTCTCTCAGACGACTTTCTCAAGTTTGATTCTCTCAGACGACTTTCTCAAGTTTGATTCTCTCAGACGACTTTCTCAAGTTTGATTCTCTAAGACGACTTTCTCAAGTTTGATTCTCTCAGACGACTTTCTCAAGTTTGATTCTCTCAGACGACTTTCTCAAGTTTGATTCTCTCAGACGACTTTCTCAAGTTTGATTCTCTCAGACGACTTTCTCAAGTTTGATTCTCTCAGACGACTTTCTCAAGTTTGATTCTCTCAGACGACTTTCTCAAGTTTGATTCTCTCAGACGACTTTCTCAAGTTTGATTCTCTCAGACGACTTTCTCAAGTTTGATTCTCTCAGACGACTTTCTCAAGTTTGATTCTCTCAGACGACTTTCTCAAGTTTGATTCTCTCAGACGACTTTCTCAAGTTTGATTCTCTCAGACGACTTTCTCAAGTTTGATTCTCTCACGACTTTCTCAAGTTTGATTCTCTCAGACGACTTTCTCAAGTTTGATTCTCTCAGACGACTTTCTCAAGTTTGATTCTCTCAGACGACTTTCTCAAGTTTGATTCTCTCAGACGACTTTCTCAAGTTTGATTCTCTCAGACGACTTTCTCAAGTTTGATTCTCTCAGACGACTTTCTCAAGTTTGATTTTTTAAGCACGCACTTCTCTGTATAAAGTTTTGTTCTTAATGACGTGCCTTTCTCAATTATGATTGTCTCAAATTTGATTTTCTCAGACTTGCTTTTCTCTTGTTCGATTTTCTCAGATTTGACTTTCTCTAGTTTGAATCTCAGTTTTCTTCTTCTGCGCTCGTTCTCTGATAAGCAACACGAACGTTCGTGTTTTTCCGCCAGGGAGCGTGAAGTACGTTTTGCTGCTAGTTTACAGCATAGCCGCGTTACTTACACCTAACATGGCCCACATATCTGTTTTCATCATGTCTTTAATTCTGGTAGTGGCTTTCCTAGTCTGTGACAGCCTTCATATCTATCGCCATGCGATGCATGTGTATCGACATTGTGCCGTGACGGTTTTTCAGTTACTGTGCCCTTGGATTTTACAACCCAAAACATGTCCCTGGATGGCAGTCTCCGTGGAGACAATCGTCAGTAATTTAGGCTTGGGTCGACTACGCCTATCGCGCACTAGGTGTTCCGCTGCCAGTGAGCTCGTCTCGCGTAATTAGACGTATTGTGTATGTGTCCATCGGGTACTGAACCTTTTCTCTCCGCCAGTATATTTCCGGTATAGGAAAGCATTGACAGTAGAGTGTGGCCCGGGTTTGTTCGTCGATTCAGCCGAGATGTTATTCGCTGATATCGTGAACCCCTCGTCCAAGTCTGAATCACAACATATTTTAGGAGCACCTGGAACTAAAAGCTTGTTCTCAAACTTAACAAAAACTTTAGTTCCGAATTTTCTTTTTTAACGTTTTCCGGTTTCGATTACACTCTGGTGCTGTGCTGTCTCTTATTGTACTCAATATGTTATCCTTTCGACTTCCACTTGTCTTGATTTCTATCCATTTCGTGACAATTGCATTGGCAGCACATCAAATGCTCGAGTTGGACTGTCTGACGTAACTGTGTCGATAGTGTCGCTCTGTGTGTTGGAACATAGCTGTCTTTTATAACATATATGACAAGATATTACGTGTCTTTTTTGCAGTAAATTCTCATTCCATCTGCAGCCTCCACCTTCAAGGACACGATCCTTAAATTGTTGGCCAGAATTGCACGAGCCACTGTATTTCTATTTCCAGGGTGCACCACGAGGTGGTACTTTTTAGAGTCTTGGTTATCTGATAAAACTGGGTCCGCCGACAGAAATTTTTTTGATGGAAATCAAAAAACAGATAATATCTCTAATTTTTATACCAATACTCTGCTACCAACGTCAAACATGATTTTTAACCGCCTCGCAGCAGAAAAAAATCATCACATGTTAAATGAAGTGTCTGAGAAAAGCTGCAATGGTTACTAAACTAGATAAAATAAGAAATGAAGAAATTACGACAAGAGATGGTATAATAGATGTATTAAACATATCGAAAGACAGCAAGTAAAATGGTTCGGTCACCTTATGAGAATGAACTAAAACAAGACCATAAAAGAAAAGAATATCCAGGCGTAAAGCTAAATACAGACCACGAAAACGGTGGATAGAAAACATAAAGATGGCCTTGAACAAACATGAACTAAATGCAACCACGGCGACACATCTGGCCATGGAACGACAGCTTAAGCTCCAACCCCTACATTTAACGGTTTGTGAATGCAATCAACCATCATTCACCTGGGGATAGACAATAGGCAATAGTCAATCATGCAAGTGTCATGCCGAGTGGCGTTGGCGATCATGCTTCTCTACAACTCTCGGTCTCTTATTGTTAATAAGTTCAGTTAGTGACTTATTTTTGTGCTACAGTGACAACCTATCCAGAAATTACTCTCTTTGTCTTCCTCTGTCTCTTCTCCCCTTGATATTTCAGATGTTACTAAATATTCAAGTTTTACTTTTCTCATCACAAGCCCTAATTGTCTGTCTCTAATTTTCGCTAAAATTGGTCGTTTTCAAAAAATTTACCGCAAACAAAAATTACGTTTTCAGATTTTCCAATAATGTTACAATTTAATTGGAACATTAAAATTATATTTTTTTACCATTTTTTGTGTGTTAAAGTCGATTTTTGTCAACCCCACTAAGGAAACACCTATAAAATATTTTCAGACTTCCTTCCCCTAATTGTTGTGATACCGTATGGACTTCCAAAATGTGCTGTATGTTTCCCTTAAATGTCACAATGCGTCTCCTAGTTTAATCAACTTAAATGTGACAACACGTCTCCTAATTTTCTCCACTTAAATGTGACAATATGTCTCCTAATTTTCTCCACTGAAATCTGACACCACGCCTCCTAATTTTCTCCACTTAAATATACCAACACGTCTCCTAGTTGTATTCACTTAAATGTGACAACACGCCTCCTAGTTTTATCCACATAAATGTGACAACACTTCTCCTACTTTTATCCACATAAATGTGACAACACGTCTCCTACTTTTATCCACATAAATGTGACAACACGTCTCCTACTTTTATCCCCTTAAACGTGACAATACGTCTCCTACTTTTATCACCTTAAATGTGACAAAGTCTCCTAGTTTTATCCCCTTAAATGTGACAACACGTCTCCTAGTTTTATCCCCTTAAATGTGACAACACGCTTCCTAGCTTCATCTAGATGTTTCAAGGCACTAATTGTATACTATACACTCCATGCGCTGGCAATTTCCTTGCAGCAACCAGTAATCGGAAATAATGTTCCTTGTTCACATGTGATCACGGGTTGATCATAGCAACAAAGTTCTCGTGCCGGGGTCCAGAGACAATAAACCAGGCAAGGTTAGGGATCAAGAAAGAGTTGAGATAGACACATAAGCACATTTTTTTTAATCAAACTTTTTCTGGCAGATGTATTCCAATTTTTTCATAGACATTTAATGACAGTGGCATTTTCTTCTTTTGTGGGGTCGTTGCCATGGAGATTTACGGTCTTTTTTGTTTCTGAAGTAATCGGTAAATGTGAGAGGAATACTGTGTTTCTTGTATTTACTGTATTTTATTATCTTCTTCTTCTGTGTTCGTTCTCAAACTCCTGCAGATTAACAGGATATAGTCCAGAGAACGGAATGCGTTGTGTCATGGTTTACACCATTGCTGTGATATATGCGCCTTTTGGCCTGACACATCTGACTTCAGCACGGCTTTGGGTCACTGACCCTATATGGGATGGGACAGCCAATTCCATCCCATAACCTCCTTAGTCGCCTTTTACGACATGCGTGGAAGGTAAACAGTGTTGCTATTCTTTGCTCCCCTTTCGGGTCCCGGCAACACAGGGGTGATTTTATTATCAAATAAGATTATCTATTCTTCAACGTGGTCCATTAAGAAATGGTTGGAATCATCCGTCTTCAATCAGTGCTTGTAGTTTCTGAAGATTAAATCTCCAGAATATCGTAATTCCTTACATGAATCTTTCTTACTGTTGCCAACGAACATTGTTTCATAGTAACTTTTTGTTTGCACTGTTGCTGTAGTTGCTGATTTAACGCTTTTATTTGTGGTCATGTATGTTTCGTGTATGTGTGTTCATGTGTGTGTTTAATGCGTGTGTTTCCTGTATGAGTTTCTTGTGTATGTGTGTGTGTGTGTGCTTCTTTTGTGCATTTTATGAGTGTGTTTCATGTGTGTATATTTTGTGTGTATGTTGTGTGTGCGTTTCCTGTGTGTGGTTCATGTGTTTCTTGTTAGTTTCTTGTGTGTATTTCATGTGTGTAATTCATCTGTGTGTTTCTTGTGTATGTTTTATGTGTATGTCGTGTGAGGTGCGTGTGTGTGTTTCATGTTTGTGATTCATGTGTATTTCTCATGTGTCTTCTCGTGTGTGCTTCTTTTGCGTGTTCCTTGTGCGTGTTTCTTGTGCGTGTTCCTTGTGCGTGTTTCTTGTGTTTGTATCTTTTGAATGATGTGAGGTTCTTGTGTGCAGTTTGTGTGTGCGTTTCATGTGCGTGTTGCATGTGTGTTTCATGTGCGTGTTGCCTGAATGTGTTTATCGTGTGTATTTCATGTCTGCTTTATGTTTTTATTTAACGTGTTTCGTGTGTGCGTTTTGTGTGTGTGTTTCTTGAATGTGTTTATTGTGTGTGTTTCGTGTTTGTGTTTCATCTGTGTATTGTGTGTGTATTTCTTGTGTGTGGTTTATGTGTGTTTCTTGTGAGTGTCTTGTATGTGTGTTTTTGTGTGTATTTTATGTGTGTATTTCATGTGTGAGTTACTTAAATGTGTTTTTGTGAGTATTTCAAGTGTGGTTTATATTTTATTTAATGTGTGTTTCTTGAATGTGTTTATTGTGTATGTTTGGTATGTGTGTCTCATGTGTGTGTTTTATGAGTGTATTTCATGTGTGTATGCATGTGTATTTAATGTGCGTATTTCATGTGTGTGTTTATTAAATGTGATATTGTTTGTTTCGTGTGTGTGTTTCTTGAATATGTTTATTGTGTGTATTTCATGTGTGTAATTCATGTGTGTGTTTAATGTGTGTATTGTGTGTGGTTAATTTTTTTGTGTGAGTTTCTTCCATGTATGTTTTATGTGTGTATTTCCTGTTTGTGTTATTTGAATGTGTTTATTGTATTTCATGTGTCTTTATGTTTATATTTCATGTGTGTTTCTTGAATGTGTTTATTGTGTGTGTTTCGTATTTGTGTTTCATATGTGTGTTTTTGTAATGTATTTCATATGTGTATGCATGTGTATTTCATGTGTGTATTTCATGGGTGTGTGTTTTATGTTTGTATTTGCATAATGTGTTTATCGTGTGTATTTCATGTCCTCTTTATGTTTTTATTTCAAGCGTGTTTCATGTGTGTGCTTCTTTAATATGTTTCATGTTTGTGTCATGTGTATGTGTGTGTTTCATGTGTGTTTGATTCTTGATTCGTGATTAGGAACAAGCGTCACAGCACTAGAGGCATTCCCATATATGCTCTGCTTGCCGTTCCGTCAGCCATCTAAAAGTGTATAAGCTCAGTGTCTCAGTCAGTTGCTGATTACGCGTTCTTCTGATCTTTCCGAGGAGGAAGCACTTTCTCCCATCGCCTCTAGTCATGATCACGCTAGGTGTATCTCTTGTGTATCCTAGGACAGCTCTCATGGCCTCATTTTGAACTCTCTCCAATCTATCCACCTGTGTTTGCGACAGTGTCAGTAAACCTAACCTCCCATGTTAACTTGTTTGGCAAAGTACATGAATAAGTATGACAGAAGACAAAAGTAAGAAATTGAGACAAGACATACAGTAACAATAATTTGTCCGAGATGACTGGTTGTAAGCCGATTCCTTCAACTTGCCTTAGTCGTCTATTGCAACATGTCTGGTAACAAGACAGTAATACTAATCTTTATTCTACTGATTACTTAAGTGTAGATAAATCACACGGCGATATCCTACATAAGAGTAGATAAAAAAACAAATCGATAATCTAGAAAATAGTAGAGAAAAAACATCTATAAACCAGCTTCAGAGACTAACCGGAAGTTTAATTCAGAGCGCCGCCATGTAATTGGTTGACCATTAGTTGTTTCGATAATGACCGCCGTGTTTACTTCCTGTTGTTTACCTGTCATTTCCATGGCGGCGTTTGAGTTAAAATTATCAGGCAAGGACTTAACAATAATTCAATCTTAAGTGTATGCCAATTTTGTGATGACCAGAACTTTCGGTTCTCAGTGTAGGAGAAAAGAATTTCAGAGATTTGAGACCATAATTCAAGCTCTTCCTTTGAGCAACAGTCAGAACTCCAATTTAAACAGCATAAATAACTCAAATTCTCCATTCGAAAAATAAAAAAAAATTCTACAATTTACTTCTCTGACCGCAACTTCTCCCTTTGAATCTCCGGACCGCAGATTATTTCTTTGAATCCCCGGGCCACAGATTCTCCATTTGAATCCCCGAATCGTAGATTTCCTCTTTTAATCACCATGTCACAGATTCTCCCTTTGAATCCCTGAATCGCAGATTCTCCCTTTAAATCCCCGGGCCGCAGATTCCCCTTTAAATCCCCTAATCGCAGATTTTCCCTTTAAATTACCGGGCCGCATATTCCCCTTTAAATCCCCTAATGGCAGATTCTCCCTTTAAATTCCCGGGCCGCAGATTCCCCTTTAAATCCCCTAATCGCAGATTCTCCCTTTAAATCCCCGGGCAGCAGATTCTTTCTTTAAATCCCTGGACCGCAGATTCTTCCTTTAAATCCCAGAGAGCAAGTACATTCTCCTCCTACCTCAGAAAAATTGCAGGTTCTTCCTTTGAATCCCAGGACCGCAGATTCTTCCTTTAAATCACCGGGCAGCAGATTCTCCCTTTAAATCGTCGGACCACAGATTCTTCCTTTGAATCCCAGAACCGCAGATTCTTCCTTTAAATTCCCGGGCAGCAGATTCTCCCTTTAAATTCCAAAGAGCAAGTACATTCTCCTCCAACAGCAGAAAAACTCAAATTTTCTCTTCATTACAAACTAAAATTATGGTTTATGGGGGATCTCCCATATGTTATGGTTAAGCTGCTCCCCTGTTGTTAATTCGTGGAGATAGTTAGCCGTCGAATCATCACTGCAAACTGGCCCGTCCATAGTTGTTCCGATCTCTCCCTGAGTGTGAGGGACACTTCTGCTGACAGTACCGGTCCTCTGCTGGTTGACCATCATTCTTCTGCGCACTCCAAAATGTTCACTTCTAGCAACACCGCATTTCAAACCCTGATCTTGTAATCCTGGCCATCGAAAAGGGATTATCATCCTCTTTAGTCTCACTCTCGCGTGCTATTTATGAAATTCAAAACGTCAGCTCGATCCATTGTCCCAACTCCCTGTGCCAAATCGCTCTTGACGCCAATTGATCTGCTCTTTAATTACCTCGAACAACCACATGTCCCGACACGAAAATAAATGTAACTACTTTCAACCTAGCCTTTCTCAAGGTCTCAATCCACTCACTGTTCACAAACGAGACCCACATGTACATTCATAATCATATTCATATAGTCACTCAAGATGCAAACTTGTGTTGACTTCAGCGTGCATACCAACTCAAATACTCTGGCGACAAGAAAATTCTGCAATAATTATGATGCAGAAATCCAGGCAATTAGTGTGGCAGCTAAAAAAACTGCTGAACTCCAACTCTGACCTACAGCCTGTGATGTTCCTGACAGATGCAAGGTCAGTGCTTCAAGCTATCCAGTCTGGAAAACTAACAGACTTGAAAAAACTACTTAGCGAATTGTCTTACCAGTATAGGGTAACCATGCAGTGGATACCCTCTCACTGTGGAATACCAGGAAATGAAAAAGCAGACCAACTGGCTAAGGAAGGTGCTGCCGAAGACCAACCATATATACAAATCACCTACCATCAGAAAAAACAGATGATCAAGTCAATAAGAAAGCCACAAACACCAACACAAGATGACTATCACATTATGAACAGATCAGAACAAGTTATAATTCTACGTCTCAGAACAGGACACAACCGACTCCGCAGTCACATGTATACAAAGTTCAAGATTGGCAACACAGCCATGTGTACATGTGGACAGGCAGCACAGAGTGCCAAACATATACTTCAAGAGTGTTCTGCGCATGAAACGCCGAGGCAGACATATTGGCCAGAGAAAACAACACTGGAATCAAAGCTCTATGGGACACTGTATGAACAACAAAAGACAGCGAATTTTATTAAGGAGACAGAATTACAGATATAGACATGTTTCAAGTGAACGAAAGAAGAAGAAGAAGAATACTCTGGCCACCTCCATTTCCTCCATGGTCATGATATTCGTAATCACAGCAAAGGCCCCACTCTCCTACCTGATAGTTTTACCTGTACATTGAGCTGTGAATGCCCAATAGCTGCGAAAATGTCTGACAACACAGATCCATCAGTGTGTATAATCACACCCCCCTATTTGGCATTCTCACTGACCAAAGCCTGCACCTCTTGCTACACAGCGGTGGGACACAATTCTCTGCATTCCTTTCTAAGTGTTATTACTTGTGGGGATTCTCGATTGAAGCTACAGAGTTACGTGCTATAAGTGGTACTCTCGACAGGCGGCGTGCGATTATATTGAGAGGGACGTAGCGGATATGGGGAAACACGAGTACAATGACGTTAATGTTACACAACTTTTGAGTTTCGTGATCATGTGATCATCATCATCATGTGACGTATTCCCATAAAATACTGTTTTCCTTTACTTATGCTACTTATGTGTGTAGTATGTTACTTATGTGTGTAGTATGTTACTTATGTGTGTAGTATGTTACTTATGTGTGTAGTATGTTACTTATGTGTGTAGTATGTTACTTATGTGTGTAGTATGTTACTTATGTGTGTAGTATGTTACTTATGTGTGTAGTATGTTACTTATGTGTGTAGTATGTTACTTATGTGTGTAGTATGTTACTTATGTGTGTAGTATGTTACTTATGTGTGTAGTATGTTACTTATGTGTGTAGTATGTTACTTATGTGTGTAGTATGTTACTTATGTGTGTAGTATGTTACTTATGTGTGTAGTATGTTACTTATGTGTGTAGTATGTTACTTATGTGTGTAGTATGTTACTTATGTGTGTAGTATTTTACTTATGTGTGTAGTATGTTACTTATGTGTGTAGTATGTTACTTATGTGTGTAGTATGTTACTTATGTGTGTAGTATGTTACTTATGTGTGTAGCATGTTACTTCTGTTTGTATTATGCTACTTATGTGTGTAGCATGTTACTTCTGTTTGTATTATGCTACTTCTGTTTGCAGTATATTGTTTATGTTTGTATTATGCTACTTCTGTTTGTAGTATATTGTTTATGTTTGTATTATGCTACTTCTGTTTGTAGTATATTGTTTATGCTTGTATTATGCTACTTCTGTTTGTAGTATATTACTAATGTTTGTAGTATGTTACTTATGACGTCTAATATGTTGTTTCTCTTTCCTCTCAGGTTATGCGCTGGAAAGTGTCCAAAAGATTACTAATGAGATGTCTGTGTCTCGCTCCAAAAGAGGAAGCCACAACATGCTGAGGCCTGGTCGAGGGTTACACATGCTACGACTCGGAAAACGTGAACAGTACTCACCAGTTTACCTTGAAGACGATGAAGATGATGGTTCTCCTAATGCGGGATTTAAGATTTCTTCGGACAGTGATGTTCACGATCCATCAAAGGCACTGTTTGATAGAGAAATGGATAATGGACAGATAGAAGATTTTGAGAAGCTTCGAATTGGCAGTCAAGATTTCGAAAATGAGGAAGAAAAAAGAGGCCTAGAAATGCTTCGAATGGGCAAAAGAGATTTTGAAAAAGAGGAAGAGAAAAGAGGCCTAGAAATGCTTCGAATGGGCAAAAGATATTTTGAAAACGAGGAAGAAAAAAGAGGACTAGAAATGCTTCGAATGGGCAAACGTCAATTGCCAATGTTGAGATTAGGGAAACGGTTGCATGATAGCTATAATGATGAGGACGAGAAAAGATCATTGTCCATGCTGAGGTTGGGTAAACGTCAACTTGCTATGCTCCGGTTGGGAAAACGTGAGGACGATAATAAAAGATCTCTTGAAATGTTAAGATTAGGTAAGCGTTCCGCCATCAGACCATGCACCAGATTTTTAGACTGTGAATAAGATTAAATGTGAAAGAAATTTAGACTTACTGCATTCAGATAGATAACATTATTTATAGGAAAATTGATCATTGAGATAGTGATAGAGAGAATCCAGTTATAGCAAGTCAAGAATTAAGATAACATAGAGTGATAGCAAGTCGAGAATTGAAATAACATCCAGTGATGACAAGTCAAGAATTGAAATAACATCCAGTGATAACAAGTCAAGAATTGAAATAACATCCAGTGATAACAAGTCAAGAATTGAAATAACATCCAGTGATAGCAAGTCAAGAATTAAGATAACAGAGTGATAGGAAGTCGAGAATTGAAATAACATTCAGTGATAACAAGTCGAGAATTGAAATAACATCCAGTGATAACAAGTCAAGAATTGAAATAACATCCAGTGATAACAAGTCAAGAATTGAAATAACATCCAGTGATAACAAGTCAAGAATTGAAATAACATCCAGTGATAACAAGTCAAGAATTGAAATAACATCCAGTGATAACAAGTCAAGAATTGAAATTACATCCAGTGATAGCAAGTCAAGAATTGAGATAACATCCAGTGATAGCAAGTCAAGAATTAATAAGTAATCCAGTGATAACAGGTCAAGAAACCAAAGAACATTTTGTGATAACATGACAAAAATTGATATAACATTCAGTGATAACAAGAATGCAATTGAGATAACTTTGAGTGGCAACATGTCGTCTGTACACAGTAAACAATGCTTGTGAATTACTATAAGAAATCATGACCATATTCTAGAAGTACACTTGATTTATGTACATAATTAAACACAAATAAAATTTAGTGTAAAAGTGAGAATAATTTTTACATTGTAGAAAATGTAATGGTGTCATCGGTTTGTGTCTTTTTATGCTAATTTAGTATATTTAGCATAAAGACACTAGTTGCACATGCAGACTTAGAATGTGATTGATGGTACACGATGTAATTATCTGATACAGACAGCTGATATTTTAGAAATGTCATCAGTTTCTTCTTCTTCTTCTTTGTTCTTCAGTCAGATATCAGGTTACAGCACCAATAGCTTCAGTCAGATATCAGGTTACAGCGCCAATAGCTTCAGTCAGATATCAGGTTACAGCGCCAATAGCTTCAGTCAGATATCAGGTTACAGCGCCAATAGCTTCAGTCAGATATCAGGTTACAGCGCCAATAGCTTCAGTCAGATATCAGGTTACAGCGCCAATAGCTTCAATGAATTGTGTGATTCGCTTCAGGTCATCCATGGAGCCCCTCAAGTCTGGAAGCAGTGCCGTCTCAGTGTGCCATATTTTCTCCCTTTTTCTTGGTAGAGTTGACAGGCATGTAGAATGTGTTCTGCGGTCTAAGAGCTCAGTCTACAGTTGCAAAGGTCTGCCTCGCCAATCTTCAGCTTTCGGAACATGTGACTTCTCGGTCTGTTGTGGCTAGTTCGTAGTCTGAAGATGATGGTTTGTTCCTTGCATGACTTTTAATGGTAGGGGTCATTTAGTTATGCATTTGAGTGCATCTGTTTCCACTTTTCGTTTTCTTATATTCTGCTTTTAAAATGCTCTTACATTCATAGTACGTATTATCACTTTTTATTTCTTCCAGTGATCCCACTTTCCTTGCCAGGAGATCAGCTTTTTTCATTTCCAGGTATGCCACAGTGACAAGGGACCCACTGCATTCCTGTTTCTTTGCCTATCACTAGTCATAGCTTATGTCATACACAACATAATCAAACATAAAATGTTAATAGCATTGAACCATTAATCGTATCAGAAACTAAAGAAGTTTTCACGAGAATAATGTAGGACCTTTTTGCAATAAATACAGTCTGAATGAAGGTAGAGATGGATTGAAATTAATCTGAACAAGAGAAAAATATGTGTGGAAATGCAATAATTTGCGAGTTATCGGAAAAGAAAGCAGTAAATATGTAGGACAATTTGGAGAGTAGCAACGATGAAAGTTCTAAATGATATTGGCTACAAATGGAAAGAACTGGAGGAGAAATTTAACGACAACGTATAATAGATAAAGTCATCCTTTTCTTGTGCTTTTATGAGAATTTATTTATTTATTTATTTATTCATCGATTGATCGGTCGGTCGATCGACCAAATGATTGATTGATTCGTTGATTCGTTGATTGATTGATTGATTGATTGATTGATTGATTGATTGATTTGATTGATTGATTGATTGATTGATTGATTGATTGATTGATTGATTGATTGATTGATTGATTGATTGATTGATTGATTGATTGATTGATTGATTGATTAGATTGATTGATTAGATTGATGGATGTTAGACGGTTAATAAGAAAATAGTAAAAACGTTAGTGACAGTTTGAATGTGGTATCTGGCAAGGATATTGGGATTGTTTGGCAGAGAATAGTTCAAATACCGTAGTGGTGAGAGTTGATGATACTAACAGATCAAATACCGTAGTAGTGAGAGTTGATGATACTAACAGATCAAATACCGTAGTAGTGAGAGTTGATGATACTAACAGATCAAATACCGTAGTGGTGAGAGTTGATGATACTAACAGATTAAATACCGTAGTGGTGAGAGTTGATGATACTAACAGATCAAATACCGCAGTGGTGAGAGTTGATGATATTAAAGATTGTTCATCAAAACGCTTAGAAGGTAAATACAATTTAGAAGACGAAAATTAAAAAGTATATAATGTGTGAAAATAGTTCGTAGATGAAAACAAAGAAAACAAAGAGAGATGAAAAAAGAAGGAAGGAGAAAATATTGGAGGAAATTCTTGCACTAAATATCGTTTCCTGAATCTTCTTCTTCTTTCCTCTTTTACCCTTTACGAGTGTCGAGGGAGATACAATGTTCTTGTTCTCGATTTCCTGAATCGGCATCACAAATGTAATGTCAATGTAACATCCATCTATTTAACTCGGCAATGTTTTTCTGTATAGAATTAGTTGTGAGAATTGGTTTGCCAAAACTTGTTTTCCTATTCATTCATTCAACATTTGGAACTCTGACGTCAATCTCAGATCTCCTACAGTCTTTCATCCATCACCACCTGAGGCAGGTGCTAGAATAAGGCCTTACCCGTCTTACCTGCCATACTTCAGGAATATACCCTTTCTTTCTATCAATTAACATACTTATCTGGAATAACTAGAACTTGAGTATCGTTTTGGATCAAATTATTGATCTTGTGAGTTAGTAAAATCAATGAAATTATGTTCGCCGACGATCAAAGCCTGATATACAATGACAGAGAAAACATGCACATCCACAGAGATGCACTGTCAATAACTGGTAAGAAGTATAACATAATAATCAACATATAAAAGACGGAAGTTATGAAAATCAGCAAGTCACCAACAACAATAGGTATCACAATAGACGATTCAGCAGTGAAATAAACAAAAAAATTCACATATTTAGGAAGTGGGGTTTTTTTCCCCAGAAAATGGGAAACTAAACAGAGAAATAGAATCAAGATGTCAGAAATCAAACGTAGTGAGATATCAACTTCTCCATTATTCCTGCATCCATAGATCAATATGGACATAAAGAAACAAATAATATATACAATTTATATACCAACACTTTGTTATCAGTGTCAAACATGGTCTTTAACAACTTCGCAGTAGAGACAAAGCAACACTTGTGAGTTGAAGTGTTTTCGAAAAGAAAGTATCGTCACCAAACTGGACAGAGTAAGAAACGAGGATATCAGAAAAAGAGAAGAGATAATGCCTTGTATCGAATATATAAAACATCAGCAGATGAAGTGATATGGCAACCTCATGAGAAAAAAAAACTAAGTCAATTACCACTGAGAGCTTATAACAAACGATCAGATGGATACAGAGCAAAGGGAGGACCAAGAAAGAGATGGATCAATGATATTCGTCCGTCGTAATAGACGACGACCTAAAACTCAACCATAAATGCAATAATAATAATAAGTAATTTAAAAAAAATAAAGTTAACAGTGCGTTTTTTAAGTGACTTACAGGTCCAATGCGCGCACAAAATGTTCTTCTACAAAATTGATAACTGTTGAGGGTGTCTATGGGACGTTCAGATGTTTTTTCTCTTTTCTACGTGGATCAATAACATCACGACCACCCTCCACAAACACAGACTCAGTACGACTGATGAATCACATCTGGCCTTGAACAGAAACAGCTCCCACCCCTAAGGTTAACGGCAAGTGTGGATGCTATCAACCAGCTTCCACCTAGGGATAGACAATAGATAATATATAGGTAATAATATTTCGTATAATAGATAATATATAGGTAATAATATTGTGTATCAGAGTAGTTGTTTTTTTCTTGTTTGTGTAACATATGAACTGTTTTGTATTTGTTTGTATTGCATGTGAACTGTTTTGTTTTTGTTTGTCGTCAATCTCGTGTTGGGTTTTCGTTGAATGAAATATAAAGTATACTGAAAATCATCGGCGACATCGGTATGCCGGGCCATTTCCACAAAATAAATCTGGTACAGGGCATTTCCATTCTCTGAACTACATCCTGCAGGAAATCTAGAAGGACCTACTCAAGAGAGAACAAGCGGGAGTGTGAGAATAAAAGCTGAGGAAGAATATAACCAAGCATTCACTCATGCGTATTGGAGGATCCATGTACCAGGGGTATGAAGTTCACATCGTACATCCGGAAGATTTCTCTTCCACCGTTATCCATGTATCTTCACCGTTGTCCATATATCTTCTTATTATTTGTCCATATTATGGGGAGCCGCGTAACGCAGTGGCTTCGCAAATGAGTGGTCCTGGGTTCATTCCCCAGTTGAGGCGGAAATGTTTTAATCGCAACGGCTCCGAGATCGACCCAGTCTTAAATGGGTACCGAATTAATCCGGGAAGTAAAGACTGCGAGGGAGAGGAGATGGCTACTGCCCTCATTTTCAGAGCCTCAGACATGTGAGATCGCTAACATCTGACACCCCTACGGCATTAATAAATGCTATGGGTTACTTTACTTTTTTTATATATCTTCACCGTTGTCTATGTATCTTCACCGATCTTGCCATGGACAATAGACAATAAACCCGCTGCCACCGATGACGTAATGAGTTTAGATCGTTCGCATGTTAAGCACAAAGAGCTCATGATTCTTATAACAGCGTAGGTTGACGACTTCCCTGTAAATCTTCAGTTTCGTTTCAGGCATAGGCCACGTTGGAGTCAGACATTTCTATGAGGGACCGTCTTCTACCCCACCCCCAAGCTGCTGTTTGCTGGAACAATACCAAAGTAACATCCTTATCAAAGTAACATCCTTATCAAAGTAACATCCTTATCAAAGTAACATCCTTATCAAAGTAACATCCTTATCAAAGTAGCATCCGTATCATCAGTTGCTGTTGTCTGTTATAGAATATTGTAGTATGGATGAAGGTGTTCCACAGGCAAAGCGTGAAACGGGGTAATTAAGTTTTGCTTATAACACGAAACAAACATAAGCACACACGCACAAATCGACGTTTTGACTGAAAGGCCTTTATCAACTGGGAAAGAACGGCGAAGATACATGGACAACGGTGGAGATACAGGGATAACGGTGAAGAAACAAGGACAATGGTGGCTGAGGAATCTTACGGATATAATATATACATATACATCAAAAACAACAAGTGGGGACACCACAGCTTGCGTTTACGTGCCTAGCGAAATGGCTGGAAGGATAGAAATTAGGTCAGAGGTGACACACGTTTGAACAGTACAGATATAGCAAATATACAAAAAGAAACCTAAATACATGTGAAAACGAGACAGAGAAATGACAGAACAACTCGATATCTAATTGCTAAAACCTTTGTTGCCTTTCAGCGTCAGCGGTAGAAGAAGAGTTTTCTGGAGATGGCCCTCGTGTGTACTGAGTATATTGTGGAGTTTGTCGCCTCTTTTATTTCGTGGTCTATCGGTTTTTTTAATCGGACTCTATGTCTGTCTTCATTGTATCTGTGTAGCATAGCTTGCTGTGGTATGCTGTCTGGTGGTAGTCAGCAGATGTGTGCAAACCTTTTTTTTTGTTGTCTCTTAATATATTCCAAGATTGGGAGTCTGTCTTCACTGTATCTGTATATCATTGCTTGCTGTGGTATGCTGTCTGGTGGTAGTCAGCAGATGTGTGCAAACCTTTTTTTTTGTTGTCTCTTAATATATTCCAAGATTGGAGTGGTACCGGTTCTTTGTCTAATGTCTTCATGTCTCACTCTGTCTCTTATCGATATTCCTAGGATTCTGCGCAAGCATGCCATTTCAGCTGTCGCAAGTTTACGTTTATCTTGTGCTGTGTGTGTGTCCATGTTTGGCTTTGGTAACACAGCGTTGGTATAATAATTGTTTTGAATAATGTTATTTCGGTGTTTAAATCTACATTTTGTTTCTGAAGATTGGTATAATTGTCCTATGGCATGGTATGCTTTACAACATATATTGTGTATTTCTATGCTGCTCCTGCCGTTTGTTGTTATATTGTTTCCTATGTGTGTGAATTCTGTCACTTGTTTAAGTATGTTATTTCCAGTATAGATGTTGGTGTTTTTTTCTGTTTTTCCTATCTTCATTATTTCGGTCTTCTCTATATTTATCTTCACCCAATATCATGCGTATTTAACGCTTTCATTAATTTCAGATGCCAGATAAAGGTGTTCGCAATTTTATTTCGATTTAAAATGTAGGGTTTTTTGTAGCGAGCGCCTTAATGCTGATTAGTTCCCTGTTACTTTATGTGAGGTAGTGGTAGGGTCAACATCATTGCAACGAAGAGGAAAAGTCCACATTTTTCTGCATGTCATACTGTTAGGCCATTTCTATGGAAGAAAATGTATTTCTATGCAGGAAATTGTGACGTTTTCTTTGTTATTTCCAAGGTAAACTTTCTGGCAGACTTTATGCAAAACTTATGGCATAGAAATGGCATTATTTTACAGACAAAGCTGAAGGTTTACATATCATTGGCATTTCCATTGCTGTTGTATGCTGGCGAAACATGGACATATGTAAGCATCACTAGAGGAAGAGCAACCACTTCCATACGATGTATCTCAGAAAGGCGACGAACATCAAATGGCAAAATAAGATTCCAGATATCACTGTCCCTTATATACATGGTACGTATGCCAGATCATCGTCTAGCAAAAATACTCGTCTATGGTTAGACGAAGAAATGGTGGACAACAGAGACATTACGAGGAATCATTAAAGATCTTACTGAAAACCCTTAGCATAAACCATGACACATGGTAAGATAATGCACAAAACAGATGAAAACCATTAACATAAACCATGGCACATGGTAAGATAATGCACAAAACAGATGTTTGTTTGTTTGTTTTTCGTTCGCTCCATTGTAACCATCACGGATATTCATGCGATTTCCGCCGGGAGCGTGATTACTTTGTGCCACCGTTATGCGCCTTGTAGGCCTAGCACATCCGATTTCGGCATGACAAAACAGATGAAAACCATTAACATAAACCATGACACATGGTAAGATAATGCACAAAACAGATGTTTGTTTGTTTGTTTTTCGTTCGCTCCATTGTAACCATCACGGATATCCGTGCGATTTCCGCCGGGAGCGTGATTACGTTGTGCCACCGTTATGCGCCTTGTAGGCCTAGCACATCCGATTTCGGCATGACAAAACAGATGAAAACCATTAACATAAACCATGACACATGGTAAGATAATGCACAAAACAGATGAAAACCATTAACATAAACCATGACACATGGTAAGATAATGCACAAAACAGATGAAAACCATTAACATAAACCATGACACATGGTAAGATAATGCACAAAACAGATGAAAACCATTAACATAAACCATGACACATGGTAAGATAATGCACAAAACAGATGAAAACCATTAACATAAACCATGACACATGGTGCTCTGAAATATTTTTTTTAAACAGGCACAACAATGTGGGGGGGGGGGGAGAAGAAATGCAACAACTCGACATCGAAGACTAGGTAGAAAGTAAAGGGCAGATGGTTGGTTGGTTGCTGATCCAGCGGTCCATGGGCTCATGCCCTTTGACCCAAAAGGGCAGATAAAACACTATCGAACGTGATTATTCCATACACAAACCATGACCAATCGACTGTATAGGAGACCTGTCAACCTAAAACGTTAACATGAACTAGTTTCCGAATTGCGTGTGGTCTATTGGTTGGCTATTTTTGGCAAGCGACACCAAGTACGTAAATAATAACCAATCAAAAGCCCAACAATAACCAAAAACTTAACAAACAGGGTCCAAATTAATTCAGTTAGAAGGCTTGTAGTAGTACTGTCGGCACAAACTGTCCAACGAATTTACCAAATGTTACCTTCATAGTCACCATAGGACTTATCAGCCACCTACAAACTCTAGACACGGCCATACTTTTAACTTAAAATCATAAAGTGGATATAACAAATAATCAACGTCATCACTTACTGGACGAACAACAACAATAACAATAACAACAACAACAATAACAATAACAACAACAACAACAAAAATAACCGCTTTGTAGCTTTATAGCAGGGGATCTCTATCTGTGGTTTTTATTTTCCTTTTTATTTTCGTTTTGCTCGTAGCCATTCTGTTGCCTTAAAAAATATTGGCATTCTTAGCAGACTACCAGATTGTCATACATTATCAGTATAGACATATTTCAAGTGAACGAAAGAAGAAGAAGAATACATTATCACTCTATTGTTTCTCATTTAAAAAACTACCTTCTAGTGGTCTCCCTAGGTGGGCCTGTGGATACCCAATTTCAAAATGCTTCTCTTTTGAACCACCAATAATTTGCACCACTACTTTATAGTAAATATGTTATTAAAGAATGTATAATTTGCCTCAAATAAGATTATCTAAAATAAGATTACCTTAAATAAAGATATAAAAAAGATGACAGCATAAAACAAAAGAAAAATAGTGCCAGCAGAAATGACGTTTCTTCGAACCATTGACTTTCTGTGCCCTGTACAAACCGTTGACTTTATGTGACCTAGACAAACTATTGACTTTATGTGACCTAGACAAACCATTCTATACAAGTCACACGGGCTATATTGCTATAATTTTTCTTATTTATAAATAGTAGTTAAATTCGTGTGATGTCATCATAGATATAAATGTGACCCCTCTCCCCCAAATTTAAATATTTTCTCATTGGTCCCCATGCTAGTATTCGTTGCCCCCAGTTTGGGAGCAACGGGGCATATGGCCCGGGTAGAGAACCACTGACTACATGGACAGTACAATAAAAAATATAGCCCATTACGCCCACACACGTTACCTGAAGAAAAGAACAATGTGTTTCTTAAATAAAACCGGATGTTTACCAAGTCACTGTATAGTCATTTACATTGGTGGGGACACTACGTCCTAGGAATTTTAACATTTACATTAGTGGGGAGACTACGTGTTAGGAATTTTAACATTTACATTGGTGGGGACACTACGTCCTAGGAATTTTAACATTTACATTAGTGGGGAGACTACGTGCTAGGAATTTTAACATTTACTTTGGTGGGGACACTACGTCCTAGGAATTTTAACATTTACATTAGTGGGGAGACTACGTGCTAGGAATTTTAACATTTACTTTGGTGGGGACACTACGTCCTAGGAATTTTAACATTTACATTGGTGGGGACACTACGTCCTAGGAATTTTAACATTTACATTGGTAGGGACACTACGTCCTAGGAATTTTAACATTTACATTAGTGGGGACACTACGTCCTAGGAATTTTAACATTTACATTAGTGGGGAGACTACGTGTTAGGAATTTTAACATTTACATTGTGGGGACACTACGTTCTAGGAATTTTAACATTTACATTGGTGGGGACACTACGTCCTAGGAATTTTAACATTTACATTAGTCGAGAGACTATGTGCTAGGAATTTTAACATTTACATTGGTGGGGACACTACGTGCTAGAAATTTTAACATTTACATTGGTGGGGACACTACGTTCTAGGAATTTTAACATTTACATTGGTGGGGACACTACGTCAAATTCTTCTTCTTCTTTTTCAGAGTTCATTCTCAAACTCCCACTGGATCTCTCTTGTCATGGTCATACTAGATTTCCAGCAGGATGTAGTACAGAGAATAGAAATGCGTCGTGTCGCCGTTTTATATACGCCAATGACACGACACGTCCGTCTTCGGTGAAATTCATTATTTGAAAATATTGATATAGAACCAAATGATAGTGTAGTTTTTTTATGATAAACAGGCTGTACTGACTCACCGTCTGTGAGTCACAGGCTGTACTGACTCACGGGCTCCACTCAATCACATGCTGCACTGATAGCAATTAGAAACTAGAGAATAAGTTGCATAGATTCATTCATTCATTCATTCATTTTCCTTTTGCGCTGAAGTTAGCGCATAGGGCAGAGGTCAGATCTTTCCAATTGTGTCTGTTCAAAGCTATTCTGTGCAGTTCTTGTATAGTATGAATATTGGTTGTTTTACTTTCTCTAAGTATTATTCTTCTGAGTGTTTCTTTTGGTCTACCCCTTGCTATTTTGCAAGTTGCATAGATAGACCCAACAAATTCTTGAAATATGTTAATAAACTTTAAAAAAGATATGGGATCGAAATTAACATGCAGTGGGTGGTCTTTGAATTTGGGTCTCATTTGGCGCCATCAACCTTCTTGAACGCAAACACCAAACAAAATATGTTAATAACAAATAGGACACTGCCCGCTTAATCCCCACGATACAAAATTGAACCCAAAAATAACCCACATTGTAGACACTACAAATACTATAGCGAGACAGTGGAACACTACCTGATATCCTGTTCTGTTCTACAACACACTAGTCAGACAGTGGAACACTACCTGATATCCTGTTCTGTTCTACAACACACTTGCCAGACAGTGGAACACTACCTGATATCCTGCTCTGTTCTACAACACACTTGAGAGACAGTGGAACACTACCTGATAACCTGTTCTACAACACACTAGCCAGACAGTGGAACACTACCTGATATCCTGTTCTGTTCTACAACACACTTGCCAGACAGTGGAACACTACCTGATATCCTGTTCTGTTCTACAACACACTTGAGAGACAGTGGAACACTACCTGATAACCTGTTCTACAACACACTAGCCAGACAGTGGAACACTACCTGATAACCTGTTCTACAACACACTAGCCAGACAGTGGAACACTACCTGATAACCTGTTCTACAACACACTAGCCAGACAGTGGAACACTACCTGATATCCTATTCTGTTCTACAACACACTAGCGAGACAGTGGAACACTACCTGATAACCTGTTCTACAACACACTAGCGAGACAGTGGAACACTACCTGATAACCTGTTCTACAACACACTAGCGAGACAGTGGAACACTACCTGATAACCTGTTCTACAACACACTAGCCAGACAGTGGAACACTACCTGATAACCTGTTCTACAACACACTAGCCAGACAGTGGAACACTACCTGATAACCTGTTCTACAACACACTAGCCAGACAGTGGAACACTACCTGATAACCTGTTCTACAACACACTAGCCAGACAGTGGAACACTACCTGATATCCTATTCTGTTCTACAACACACTAGCCAGACAGTGGAACACTACCTGATATCCTGTTCTGTTCTACAACACACTAGCCAGACAGTGGAACACTACCTGATATCCTATTCTGTTCTACAACACACTAGCCAGACAGTGGAACACTACCTGATATCCTATTCTGTTCTACAACACACTAGCCAGACAGTGGAACACTACCTGATATCCTGTTCTGTTCTACAACACACTAGCGAGACAGTGGAACACTACCTGATATCCTGTTCTGTTCTACAACACACTAGCGAGACAGTGGAACACTACCTGATAACCTGTTCTACAACACACTAGCCAGACAGTGGAACACTACCTGATAACCTGTTCTACAACACACTAGCGAGACAGTGGAACACTACCTGATAACCTGTTCTACAACACACTAGCGAGACAGTGGAACACTACCTGATAGCATGCTCTGTTCTACAACACACTAGCCAGACAGTGGAACACTACCTGATATCCTATTCTGTTCTACAACACACTAGCCAGACAGTGGAACACTACCTGATATCCTGTTCTGTTCTACAACACACTAGCGAGACAGTGGAACACTACCTGATAACCTGTTCTACAACACACTAGCCAGACAGTGGAACACTACCTGATAACCTGTTCTACAACACACTAGCCAGACAGTGGAACACTACCTGATAACCTGTTCTACAACACACTAGCCAGACAGTGGAACACTACCTGATATCCTGCTCTGTTCTACAACACACTAGCCAGACAGTGGAACACTACCTGATATCCTGCTCTGTTCTACAACACACTAGCCAGACAGTGAAACAGTACATGATATCCTGTTCTGTTCTACAACACACTAGCCAGACAGTGAAACAGTACATGATATCCTGTTCTGTTCTACAACACACTAGCCAGACAGTGGAACACTACCTGATAGCATGCTCTGTTCTACAACACACTAGCCAGACAGTGGAACACTACCTGATATCCTGTTCTGTGCTACAACACACTAGCCAGACAGTGGAACACTACCTGATATCCTGTTCTGTGCTACAACACACTAGAGAGACAGTGGAACACTAACCTTCTCTGTTCTACAACACACTAGCCAGACAGTGGAACACTACCTGATATCCTGCTCTGTTCTACAACACTCTAGCGAGACAGTGGAACACTACCTGATATCCTGCTCTGTTCTACAACACACTAGCGAGACAGTGGAACACTACCTTATATCCTACTCTGCCCTACAAACCTAGCAGTTTCTAACATTTTACACAGCAACCCTGAACAAATAAAAACATTTTCTTGATAAAGTACGATCGGTCGAAACGTCGACTCAGTCTGTTGTGTGAACTGTAAAAGCACGTATTCTGTGTTCTCTTCGTGCATCGTGTTCTCTTCGCGCAATGATAAGTGCATTGTTCACGAAAAAAAAATGTATGTAATGCACGTAGTTGCTTTAGAAAGAAAAAAAAACAATGTATGTAACCAAAGATTGCGATGTGCTCAGTAACATTAGGTGTCAGTTTCCATATGAAGGATATTATGGCGGGAGTAGTAACATTACGTGTCACCACCTTCCATGTGAAGGAGACTAGCGTAAAAATGTCCACCATGAGACAAATAAGTCATTAAAACAACAACAAATAATTACAATATATAGACGCAATTATTTTTGTTAATTACTGTGCCTTTTCTATAAAACATATGTACCAATCTGGTGTCGTCTACATTTCTCTATGACATTACTTTAACATATCAAGTTATTCCTACACGATGTTGCTAGTATACATGTGTGTTTTTTTGTACTTAACTGAAATTCAGAGCTGGCAAAAGTCTAGTGGTTTGTATCATGACGATTTATTTCATTGTGGAGTTTAATGATGATGAGAAAATAGTTCCTTTAGTTGTGAGCAGGTAGCTCTTGACACATGATGATGATGAAATAATCCCTTTAGTTGTGAGCAGGTAGCTCTTGACACATGATGATGATGAAATAATCCCTTTAGTTGTGAACAGGTAGCTTTTGACACATGATGATGAAATTATCTCTTTAGTTGTAAGCAGGTAGCTCTTGACACAAGCTTCTTTGTATGACATCCTCAGCACGTCCCATTCACGACTTTCCCTCTCTTAAGTCTGCTACCTTTAACTTTCTGTATTTCGGAATGCAATAGCTGGTCCTTGTCTGCATGTATTTGAAGGTACGCCCGTGCATGGCAATGCTATAATCTGTGGTCTGCCGTTGGACAGTCAAGTAGGTATCGCATAGCTCTTGTCGATTTCTCTTGTGCATCCCAGTATGATACGCATTGCTGCATTCTGGATTATATCAAGTCTTTCGATCTGAGTTTGGCTATGAGTCAGAATTGCCAGTGCATATTCCACCACAGCTACCACCAAACCCTGCTACAAGAGAAATAATAATTGTCGGCAGCCATAACCTTCATTGCTGCTAAGCCTTTGACTGCCCTTATGATAACGTGGTCAACATGTTCCCTGAAAATCAGACCTCTGTCAAACAACACACTTGTGTTGGTTCTTTCTAAACTTTTCCCGGACAACGAAACATGTGGCTTGGGTCTCTTTACCATGTGATTGTTCAAGGAAGTCCACGTCACGAATGCCTTAGAAGGATTTACCACTGCCCCCGTATCTCTACATAAATTCGTCAGTCTGTCCAGCTCCCCTGAAGTTCCACGACGCACACTTCTCGATTTCTGATCTGCCTATACACCAGAATGTCATCGGCGTACGACATCGTTCTGCCAGCACCTGTGATTTGATTGCTAGTGATGTGTGATGTGCATACATTGAAAGGTACCGGAGATAGAGACGATCCTTGTGGCAGACCTGGGCTAATAACCTTTGGTACCGATACCAAGTTACCACACTTTCCTTTGCAGCAGGAACCAAACCCACTGCACGACAAAATGAGTTACTGCAAGATTTAACAATTAGTTCATCAAGACATTCAAGGACACTCTATTGTAAACATCCTCAAGACTTATTGCGACTGCACATGTCTCCGTTTGTGAATCGAGACGCTAGCTACCGAGAGCACCACTCGTATCGAACCCGTGACCTCTTGAGCGCAAGGCGAACAACTATACCAGTACACGATATAGAAATACCCTTTGAGAATACCTTTTTTTATGAAGAAGAGTTGAAGAACAATTATATTTTGAAGTGATTTCGGGGAGTTTTCGTGAGAGAAAAACCTCACTGTATATACATGTCATAACTTATAGAGTTTTACTGTTATCTGATATTCTTCTTCTTCTTCTTTCGTTCACTTGAAACATGTCTATATCTGTAATTCTGTCTCCTTAATAAAACTCACTGTCTTTTGTAGTTCATACAGTGTCCCATAGAGCTTTGATTCCAGTGTTGTTTCCTCTGGCCAATATGTATGCCTCAGCGTTTCATGCTCAGAACACTCTTGAAGTATATGTTTGGCACTCTGTGCTGCCTGTCCACATGTACACATGGCCGTGTTGCCAATCTTGAACTTTGTATACATGTGACTGCGGAGTCGGTTGTGTCCTGTTCTGAGACGTAGAATTATAACTTGTTCTGATCTGTTCATAATGTGATAGTCATCTTGTGTTGGTGTTTGTGGCTTTCTTATTGACTTGATCATCTGTTTTTTTCTGATTGTAGGTGATTGGTATATCTAGTTGGTCTTCGGCAGCACCTTCCTTAGCCAGTTGGTCTGCTTTTTCATTTCCTGGTATTCCACAGTGAGAGTGTATCCACTGCATGGTTACCATATACTGGTAAGACAATTCGCTAAGTAGTTTTTTCAAGTCTGTTAGTTTTCCAGACTGGAGAGCTTGAAGCACTGACCTTGCATCTGTCAGGAATACCACAGGCTGTAGGCCAGAGTTGGAGTTCAGCAGTTTTTTAGCTGCCACACTAATTGCCTGGATTTCTGCATCATAATTATTGCACTGTTGTCTGATAAAACGTTCATTATACCATCACTGTGCTACCAAAGCCAAACATGGACACAAACAGCAAAACCCAAAAGAAAACTTATTACAATAGAAATGACATGTCTACGTAGAATATGTCTACGTTCTGGAAATAATATATTACATGACACACGTAGAATTCGCGGAGTAACAATAAGAGACGGAATCAAAAATGAAAACATCAAACGACTAACAAACACAATGCCACTTCTGATTATATCAGAAGACAACAAATTAAGTAGTTTTCACATGCTTCCAGACTACTAACAGACAGTGCCCCTCACAAAGTTATGCTATATATGCACGATGGTTACAAAGCCAGGGGTACACCATGCAAAAGATGAATTAAGGAAATAAAAAGTCCACGGGAACAAATATATATGAAGCACACAAAAATATCGTCTCCAGGTAATTCGTCTACCTCTGACGTTGTAAGGCATAAATGGGTATAAAGTTAACAAAAAGAACTGCTTTCTGGAGGTTAATCCTGTGGGTTACTGATGAGATCTGCACTCTTTCCGCGTGTAGAATATCGTAAGCAGATGACAAATTAAGATAATGTAATAAGGGAGTTAATCCAATATTATTTACGAACAATTACACATTTAACATTATCGTTCTTAGATCACGTTATTAAATTTCAAGAAAATAAAAGTAATGGTTATTTCAAAGAAATAAAATACCACACCTTGCAAGATCAAAGTGAATTATATAGTATTAAAACAGATCCATCAATTCAAATATTTAGGTACAACGATCACAGCAGATGGAAGAAGTAAAACATAAATAAGAGGCAGAATAGGACAGGCAAAATCAACATTCAGAAAATGAAAAATATATTGTGTAATATGACCTTGTCATTAGAGGTGAGAAAGAGAGTTCTGCATTGCTATATAACTCCTTTACTAACATATGGATGCGAGTCTTGGACAATAAACAAACTGGAAAGTAGGAAATTATAGGCAATAGAGATGAGGTTCTACAGAAGAATGCTGAGAATACCATGGACTGCAAGAAAAACTAATGTGGATGCCTTGAAAGAGTCAAATTCGAAACAGACCTTAATCAATAATATAAGAAAAAGACAATCTTCATTGTTTGGTCACATTATATGGAGTGGTAGTGGAGGTTTGTAGAACATCACAAAAGGCAAGACTGAAGGCAACGGAGACAGAGGGCGACAACGTGAGAAAATATAAGACAATTGGACAACCTGGCACGGCAGGGAAACAACAACGATCTTCATACATAATACTGTGGACGAGAGCTGTGGAGAGCCATGACCGCCTACGCCAGCCGGCATGGCACCTGATGATGATGAGATCAAATTATAATAGAAAATTTTAATTTCCTATCCAGTGCTTTTGTTATTTTCTAACATTATTAACCGTATGTTAATACAGATTGAACGACCACATAAATGACCAACTCCAGTGTCAATAGCATGAACAGCACAAAAATATCTCCAAAACAAATGAGTTCTAACCATTCGGATGAGTGTAGATAAATAATGCCTAGACCAGCGTTCAAAATATTTTTTTACCTTGTCCCACCTAAGTCTCTCTAAAATTGGAATGCCCCCTCTCCCTTTGTAACATATATTTTTTTTAATATTCACAAAAATTGTATTATTCCCAAAAAACCCGCCCCCCCCCCCCCCCCCCCCCCCCGTGTAGCGTAGATCCCACGTTGGGAAACGCTGGTCTATGCCATTTCTTGGTGTTATCAATACATTATTTTCTTTGGCAGTATTGCTGACCAATGAACTACAGGTATAAATAACAAACATTTAAAATACAAAATATTAAATCAATGCGAGTGGCAGAAGACAGTTATAACCCCTTAACAATCATCAATGATAAAAATGACACACCCTTGTTGAACAGCATAAACAAAAGAAGCACATTGGGGGGAAAATAAGTCCAAAAAATCATACAACCTAAGCATCACAGTAGAATATAGGCCCGTCAACGATTTTTTTTAAAAATACTACAAACCACACAGCCAGGTATTCTGTCAAGAAATAGAAGAAACCTGAAAACATAGCCCAAGTAATAAATAAATCACAAGGAGCGGATGGTTTACCTAGCAAGCAATGAAAGCGCGTAGAAATACATAGATTCATGGTTAAGTGGCTAGACAGATTATTCACAATAGCCTGGAAAAAAAGAAAAGAACCAAACGACTGCAGAAGTCAGTAATTGTATCGTTATATGAACACAAAGGTAGTATGAGAGAATGTAAATCATATAGAGGCATCTCCTTATTAAATCATACATGTAAAATCACAAATAAAAGAACAAAAAACACGATACATGACATAATCACAGCTAAAACAACGTGCATGGAAGCTAAATATGAACAGTAAACATAAGTGCCCAAGATAAGCTAGAGGCAACTGAGATGTAGTTTTTAAGAAGAATGATACAAATTTCATTGACAGCCAAGAAAACAAATGTAGAAGTCATCAGAGATGCTAGAGTAAAACGAAAAATTATAAAGAAAATTAGAAATAGACAATCAAGATTTTTAGGGCATGTGATGAGAAAAGTAAAATTTGAACATGTGTGTGTTGTTCGTCCATCACAAGTTATGATGACCATTTGTTACATCCACTTTTGAAAATTCACTTTTAGTTATGTCCTTGATTATGAGTTCGTAGATGGCTAATGAGCCCTATTCGAGCTGTAAAATTCCTTGGACAGTTTAGACATGGAATGACGACTGTAGACGGATCTTGGTCTATCCGTGACTTTCTAGCTGCTCTCCGCTGTTGAGCTGCTGCATTTCTTTTCTTTTCACAAGATGATGCGCTCTTTTTTATTCTAGAACGCCATGTAGATCTATTTTGTGCAAGTTCTTCCCATGTATCGTGGTCTATTTCAAAGGCTTTCAGTGAGTTATTTAACGAGTCCTTGTAGCGCTTCTTTTGGCCACCTTGAGATCGTGTGCCCTTCTCCAGCTCACCATAGAGAAGTATCTTTGGCAGACGATGGTCTGGCATACGCACCAAATGACCTGCCCAACGAATCTGTGTCTGCATCAGGATCGTGTCAATGCTTGGGATACCAGCTCTATCAAGGACAGTGGTATCTGGAATCTTGTCTTGCCATCTGATGTTCATAACTTTTCTGAGACAATTTGTATGAAAATGATTGAGTTTTTTCACATGACGTCTATACACAGTCCATGTTTCACTAGCGTATATCAGCACTGGAAGTACCACTGCTCTGTAAACTTTCAGCTTTGTCTGTAGGTTAATGCCTTTTCTACGCCAAACATTTGCGTACAATCTGCCGAAAGTACTGCTTGCTTTGGCGATCCTTGTATACACTTCATCATCAACGTTGGCATTTTGTGATAACGTACTGCCTAGATAAAATTTTAACATTTAGTAACTAATGGAAAGATCATGGAGAGAAGAAACAGAGGAAGACAAAGAAAAAAATTTCTGGATGTGTTGTCACTGTGGCACAAACGAAATCATCAACTGAATTCATTAACAACAGAGATTTGTGGAGAAACATGATCGCCGACGCCATTCGGCATGACACTTGATTGACTGAACAACGTGTAGGAAGTACAATATGAAAATTTGCAAAACTATATTAATGTATTGCTAACAGCGTGTAAGAATCTAAGAGGTAAATACGAAGTCTCCCCCCCCCCCTGTATATTAATTTCTTTCTATCTTTGCCCTTTTATTTCCCGCCCCTATCCTCCACCTCTCCCCGATCTTGATACTTTGCATTTCAATCTCATTATTTTTCCCAAACCCAGTTATGTCTGTCAATATTGAACGCACCTAATTTTGCACCTAATCTCAAAGCCGCGACACAATGGTCACTTTGGCAATGGTTTTTGTAGGGAAACAATTGTCCAAGTCTTGGCATTATTGTATTTTTATAGTTGTGTTGTCTTAATTAGTTTTTGTTTCTTGACAAAGGTCCCATTACGACCGACACGTTGAAAATTGTCTTTGTTCTTTGTTTTATTGTTATTTCTGATTTATTTATATTGATAGTTAGGCTATATTCAGTAACCTTTATAATTAACTTCGTATTTACCTCTTATTTGTCTAGTTACTGCGGCACTTTCCATTTTGTCGGACATCTTCCGATATTTTGGTTCTTTATATGTGTAAGAATCTATCTATGTTCCTTCAGCGCCGAACACGGTGCATAGGGCACAAACCAGAGCTCTCCAGTTTGAGCGATGTGATTCCAATATTTTATAATACAATATGAAATTAAACAAAAGTTATAAAAATTAGCAAGTCTGTAACACACATTGATAATAGCAATCAATAACACCGAACTGAAACAAAAAGTCAAAGACTTTAAATATTTCGGAAGCATTATTTCAGAAAACGTAAGACTAGAATGTGAAATAGAAACAATGTGTCAGAAAGAAAGCACAGTGACTTACCAACTTTCATCATTACTTCTCCGTCCAAAGATCAAGATGGACATCAAAAAGGCAGATAATATCCACAGTTTTTATACCAGCTCACTGCTACCAATGTCAAACATCGTCTTTAACAGTCTCGCGAACAGAGTAGACCAGTTACATGAGAAATGGAGTGTCTAAGAAAAGATGTAATGGTTACTAGACTAGATACAATAAGAAATGAAGAAATTAGGAAAAGAGTTGGTATAATATCGTGTATTGAGTGTATCGAAAGACAGCAAGTAAAATGGTTCAGTCACCTTTTGAGAACGAACCAAAACAAAATACCAATAAGAGCATATAATAAAAGTGTATTTGGGTATAAAGCCAAAGACAGACCAAAAATACGGTGGATAGAAAACATCAAAATAACCTTGAACAAACATGGTCTCAACGCAACATTGGCGACACATCTGGCCTTGGACCAGCAACTTTGGTTCCCACCAATACGCATAGCAGTAAGTTTGGATACGACCAACTATCACTTATCTAGGGAAAGACACATAGTGTTCAGGTAAAACAATCAGGGTGTGACCTTTACTGTGACTACGAGTAGCATAACCATGAAGATTATGGTGGTACCAGGGCATTTTAGTGGGTAGGCACATAGAAGGTAACAAGGGCCTGCTTCTTGGGTGACTCTATGAGTAGGGGCCTATGATGAGAAAGGTACAAGTGGGTCTCGTTCGAAAAACAGTGAATTGGGGCCTTGAGAAAGGCTAGTTCGAAAGTAGCTACATTTATTTTCGTGCCGGGACATGTGGGTGTTCGAGGCAATGAAAGATCAGATCAACTGGTGTCATGCGCGATTGTGGCACAGGGCGATGGAAAATGGATCGAGCGGACGTTTTGAACTCCATAAGATATATAGTATGCGAGAGTTAGGCTAGTGTGGATGATGATTCCTTTTCAATGTCTAGGATTACAGATCAAAGTTTGAAATGCAGTGTTGCTAACAGTGATCATTTTGGAGGGCGCAGAAGAATGATTGTCAACCAGCAGAGGACCGGTACTGTCAGCAGGAGTGTAATGGCGGATACACTCAGGGAGATATCGAAGCAAGTATGGACGTGTCCAGTTTGCAGTGATGATGATACGACGACTAATTAACTGGGGAAAGACAATAAACGATAGCAAGCATCTTTCCTACCGGTACTGGATGAAAAATTCCCCGTAGACCTATACCTCGTAGGTAATACCTAGGAGAGAACACGGATTACAAACAAATGCTGACTAGCAGGAAAGTCACTATGGAATTAGCCCCAATTAAACGCGTGCTGAAAACGGATACACTAGGTCGCACCGTACAGAACACAGTGTAACGCAATACACTTTATGATGACAACAATCAGCAAAGTGGTGAGCATTCCAATGACACTCACCGATCAAGTCCCGTACCTCCTGCATCGAAGGATACGGATCTTGGAGTTGACTGCTATCTTTATCATCTATGTGGAAGTGAGAGAGTGAACGAACCATAAAAAACAGAAAGCTGTTCACAGATATGATAACCAACGCCACTGACTATAAGAGAAGAATATGACTGTTTGGAAAGGGTTATGGCAGATGCACCTCTTGATGATAATTGGGAATAAATTATTGATAGTTTAATGAGTTACTTGCACAATTAATTGTAAACAAAGACACGTGTCTAATTTGCATAACTATCCCATGTATCACTGTGTAAATGACATGCGCAAAGTTCAACGTACGCACAAACAAATGCAACTTCCGATTCAGCGAAAGAAAAGGACAACATCACAGACACAAGTCCAGACATTTGGCAGTTTGATCTAATATTTACTGATGTTCTAATCTGAACAAAACTAGCAACGTCTCAGATGGGGCTTTACTACTATGGATGTAGATTTTGACAATGATTTCGACGGGAAACTGCTTGATCAGTTTCGGTCGATGGGTACAACTGATCGTGATATCCTAATCGCAGAGTTTCAGGCCGTTTTAGGAAACAAGCTGAATCCAGAATCATGTGCATTTTTTCTGGACATGAACAATTGGTTTGTTGATTGGTTTTTTATTTTTTTTTTCTGGTTAGATGATGGTGGTAGGGTCGATAAGATTCGTTCTGAGATGTTACTACACATTTACGTTCGTTTTGTGAGAAGTATTGCGTTGGTTGGTGTCGTTGACTCAGCAGAATCACAAGGGCCATGTCTGAAATTTGATGGATAGACTCGTTACGTCACATATTAACTACCAAAATATATTTTGGCAAATCTATAGACCATATTATACAATAAATGAACAGGAAATTCTGTACTAGTATTTTATACTGACATGTATAAACTGGGTAGTATTTATCTTGTACTTGCCCTCATGTCACATAGGCAAACACTCAGTATATATGTACTATGTAGTAACTCATCACTCCCCCTCTGAATGACATTAACTTATTAAGTATTAAGCCTAAACTTACTTATCCAGTGAATCAGCCTGTCAGGGAGTTTTATGTATCATTCAGGCTTACTTTTCAGATATTATTTGTTGTCCTTCCTTGTTTGAACTTGGATCCCTGAGTTTTGATTTCAATGCCTTTTGAGTGGTATTTCTTGTTCAGCGATCATCACTGTCAAGTTGGAACTCCAGATTCTATGATATAGGCTGCTGTCTTTTTTAGAGTTTCTGCCATGCCATACAGTTTCTCTTTGAAACTGGGGTGGGCCATGTCTTGTACCTCAGTTCTGCATACTGGTGACATTCTTGTAAGATATATTCAAACTATCTTCATGTTTGGACTTTGGTTATAACTATTATATAACCTATAATATAGTTATTATTTGTTTAATATATAGTTAGCTAGGCCTTATTTATATACCGTGGAATCTTGTTACAACTTAGTCCGGACCGATTCAATATGTATGTAATAACAGAAATTAGCTTTATACAGTACAAATAATATAGAATAAATATAAATGGAGATTTTGAAAATTGTTAATAGGGAAATTTGTTATGCACTATAGAGGGATTCCAGTATAGTCTATTTTATCTTTCTTATAGTTCTGGACTTTAGAATAGACCTATGTAGAGAAAGGGGGGGGGGGGGATAAAGTGTTAGAACATTGGCTGGACATCTCCCTAGATTATGTGTTGTTCAGTCAACAATGACCACTCAGCTCAACTGGGATGATGATGATGTCGGCGATGTGCCCGGCTGTGACTAATGAGTCTTATGCATATCTGAAATTGTCAAACTCTGATCATGTGTAGGAGGAGTCTGTGGGATATTGAGCAGCTCTTGCCTTTCTTTTAGCTTGTTTTTGTTGTGCGACATTATTTCTGAGGTTCTCTGTAGCTGCTGCACCTCTCTTGATTATGTGATCCCAGTTAGATCTATCTTGTGCAAGACTCTCCCATGAATTTGCGTTTATGTTAAGCGAGTCAGTAATGCCTTAAGACTGTCTTTAAAGCGCTTCTTCTTTCCTCCAACCTTGCAGGAGCCAGTCTGGAGTTCTCCATATAACAACATCAATGACAGATGATGATCTTTCATGTGAATTATGTGTCCTGCCCAGCATGTCTATGTCTTCATCAACATTGTGTGTATACTTAAAGACTTAGATTTCATCATTATCTCATTGTCTGGTCGATTGTAGAAGTTGACGTTTGTTTATTTCACGTTCGTTCCATTGTAATCAGCACAGATAGTCTTGTGATTTCCGCCGGGAGCGTAGTTACGTTGTACCACCGTTATGCGCCTTGTAGGCCCAGCACATCCGATGTTGGTATAGAAGTTGATGTATTGTGCTCTTGCTGTTAAGCCTTAGATACAATTACTTGATCTTGGTATATGAAGATTTGGTGGCTAGTCCTCTTGGTGTGAATCTTTAGAAATATTCTTGTACTTGGTCTTAATAATGAAGTTGAGATGACCAGTCCTCTTGGTGTGAACCATTAGAAACATCTCTGTAAAAGGCTAGTATATGAAGGTGAGATGACCAGTCTTCATGGTGTGAACCATTAGAAACCTCACTGTAAAAGGCTAGTATATGAAGGTGAGATACCAGTCCTATTGGTATGAACAATTAGAAACCTCTCTGTAGAAAGCTAGTATATGAAGGTAGGCGAGTTGACCAGTCCTCATTGTGTGAACAATTAGAAACCTCTCTGTAGAAGGCTAGTATATGAAGGTAGGCGAGTTGACCAGTCCTCATGGTGTGAACAATTAGAAACCTCTCTGTAGAAGGCTAGTATATGAAGGTAGGCGAGTTGACCAGTCCTCATTGTGTGAACAATTAGAAACCTCTCTGTAGAAGGCTAGTATATGAAGGTAGGCGAGTTGACCAGTCCTCATTGTGTGAACCATTAGAAACTTCTCTGTAGAAGGCTAGTATATGAAGGTAGGCGAGTTGACAAGTCCTCATTGTGTGAACCATTAGAAACCTCTCTGTAGAAGGCTAGTCCTCATGGTGTGAACCATTAGAAACTCTCTGTAGAAGGCTAGTATATGAAGGTTAGACAACCATTCTCAAATCTGTTTTTAACCTCACCTAAGATGGGGGAGAGGGGAGTTTCAATCTTCACACCACCTCCACCTTATCTTCCGTCTTGCACCAGTATACAATAAAGAATTTGCTAAACAAAATATTTTTTCTAGAATTAATACGATCTTAGGGACCAAACCCGAAATAAAGGAATGATGAAAACGGATGTGCTGGACCTCGGACATCCTGACCACAAGTGGCCAACTGGGGTGCAAATAATAACAGTTCTACTGTGGAACTTGCAGCACAATGTACTTCGCGCTCCCCGGCGGAAATCACACAAAATATTCGTTGTGGTTATTTGAGAGCGAACGCTGAAGAAGAAGAATATGATCTAACTACACATACACACACAATGACAATATTATTTCGCAAAGATTCAAAGTCCATACTGTGAGACGTTTCTATAGTATCATTTTTTTAGTTCCATGGTCCAACATGAAAACCAGTTTTCTCCCTTTCTTCAGTAGAGGAATGTGAATTTATCTCCCCTGGCAGTAATGAAAAAATATACGTTTGTGCTGGATGTTTGTCCCACAGAAATAGTCATCACTTATCACAAAATGAGAATCCAGATAAGTCACACATTTTTTTGCCCGTGTCTTACAATGCCCGTGAGGAAAGCAAAGAATAGCAGCACTGTTAGCTGCCATGCGTATCATAAGAGACAGCTAAGGAGGTTTTGGGAAGACGTTGGTTGTCCTATCCCATAAAGGGTCAAAATTACCCAGAAGCCATGCTGATGTCCGGGTGTGTTAGGCCAAAATGCAGATATTGTAGCAAAGCTGTAAACCATGGCATAATGCATACCATTCTCTGGACTGCACTTAGTTAATCTGCAGGAGTTTGAGACCAAATGCAGAAGAACACATATTATTTCACAATAAATGTCATTTAAAACAACATGGAATGTGATTTTTAAGTCTTGCGTATGTACACAAATTATAAATTACTATAAATTATAAATTATCCAATAAGACAAGAGTTGCATTGTTTCTACTTTGAGTATTCTTCTGCGTTCGTTCTCAAACTCCTGCAGATTAGCAGGATGTAGTCCGGAGAACGGAATGCGTTGTGTCATGGTTTATAGCATTGCCGCGATATCTGCGCCTTTCAGCCTGACACATCCGACTTCAGCATGGCTCTAGGTCCCTACAGCCAACTCCATTCCATAACCTCCTTAGTCGCCTTTTACGACATGCGTTGAATGTAAACAGTGTTGCTATTCTTTGCTCCCCTTTCAGGCCCCGGCAACACACGGGCGCTTTGAGTATTCAATGTGTAATTCCTCTTCCAGCTCTAGCATGAGGAAATTGGATATGTTTTAGTTTTAGGACAGGGATGCCACAGTAGTGTAATGTTAGGTCATTCATCTGCTGAGCAGCAAACGTGGGTTTCAAGTCCATTCATTATTCATGGTTTGAAATAAAAATTATTCCCGTTGTTCATACAGCCACCAGGAAGTATGGTACCAGGGCTCATGCTATGGAAAGGTTGAAGGATGACACAATCAGTACTGAGCGAGTGTCGTAGTCCGCACTAGTCAGGTGGTTTCTGGTCAACCACTGACTAGGCAGCTGAGCACTTATTGAAAACCATGATCTATGACAATGATACTGATGTACATCATGGTGCTGAACCTTTTCTCATTAGTGAGCATAATTCTGGTATAGGAAACACTCTGGAGTAGAGTTGGGACCGGGAAACAGAACCCTCTTAGCCTGGGTTCATTCACCAACATCGAAAACCCCTCATCCAAGTCTGCTCTCCAATGCTTCTGCATTTTGCTGCCCAAGCCAGAGTGTCTTGCTTCACTGTGGACAGTGCTGCTGTATGTGTTAGCGCAGAGGTGTCTGAGATATTGCTTGTCTTTTTGCAGTCAAATATCATTCCATCTGCAGCCTTTATGGACACGATTGCCAAAGTGTTGGCCAGAAACAGCACAAGCTGCTGTATTTTTTTTTCAAGGTACATCACAGGAGGTACTTTTAGAATCTTGATTATCTGCTACCCCTGGGTGCGCATGAGAGCAATGTGGTACTCCTAGCACACTCTCAAGATGACCTAAAACAAACAACTCTCTATATGTTACCAATATGAGAATGGATGTTTAACGGTTGATTGCAGAAAAAGAAGATGGAAAAAATAGGAATAATCAGTGAGAGACGGCGGTAGAGACAATGCATATAGAATGGCCCAAAGAAAACAAACTTGAAAATCTATTGCCACAGTATCCATTCTACAAATTTCAAGGCAAAGTGTGAGGAAATCAGAAGCAACTCTTTTACTGCTTGGATCATCCAAGATGAAGGAATAAAGGATAGTGATCTTGGCTAATGCCAAATCTGTTTTGCAGGCTCTCCGATATCCAAGCATATTCCACATGTATGATTTGAAATCTCAACTAAACAACCAAGCAAAAGAAGTGATTCTCTATTGGATTCTAGGAAATCAGAGGGTTTCACAAATCAGAAGAAAATGAGATAACAGACCATCTAGCAAAAACTGGAAGTTGCTAGGAGCAACAGATAGAAGATTAAGTAACATTTCCAGAAATAAAGTCCATAATCAAAAGCTCTATTAGCTTGGAATAGAACTCAACTCACCCATGCAGTCACAATTATTATGTTATCTACAGACTTACAAGTAGGGAACAAACAAATCCTTTTAAGATTGAGAACAAGCCACAAAAGACTCAAACTACATACGTACGGGAAGTTTGGGAGTTAGTGACACAGATATGTGCCCCTGTAGACAGTGTCCAAAAAACTTTGAAAATATTTAACAGAACTTCCCACTCTATGACATTATAGGAAGAAAACTATGACCATCTATAAAAGTTGTGATGGACAAGCTCTACGGCCCTGTCTCGGGGATAGTGACCAGTAGTTCAAAATTAATATCAATGTCTGACTTTGACTAGAGATGAAGAAGAAGAAATACCGGTAATATTTGTGAAAAAGACAGGTACAGTACAAGTAGACTCTGCCACATAGTCGAGTTATTTCCCTTGTCTATGTTTGTATATTTCATTTTCATCATTTAATAATTTAAATATTAATTTATTTTAGAGTTAGGGTTAGGGTTAGGATAGTTGTGTTTTACGTAACTAACCCAACCCTTAATAAAAAATATATTTCAATTATTAAATGATGAAAATTAAATTTACAAGGGAAATAATTAAACATGAGGTGGCATCTACTTGTACTGTACCAAAGAAATTCTTTGTTCCTGAATTTATACATATTGTGAGGTATATTCTTATCTAATTTTTTAGGAATCTTCAGAATGCAGTCTGCTCATATTACGACTTTGAGCAGCCCTCAAATACTTTACCATCTATGACAGTCCTAGCAGACGTGACTATCGGAGATGGAGAATCTGTGGCTCCAAACACAACTTTTGTCAAGTCCTGGCAAATTAAAAACTCAGGTATCTTGTTATATTCAGTGTTTGCAGTTGTAGATGCGTATGTGGTTGTGCTTTCTTTGTTTTTGAGATGGTATAAGGTGATTAGAAACATTTCTTGTAGTTGAGTCTGGTCAATGGTAACACTGGCAAAAGTTATTTGATCTAGGGTCAATGGTGACAATAGAAGAAATGGCGCATGTGGTTGCGTCTGTGGGTCTCACCAATGGCTCACTAGACAAAACAGCCATGCAACAGAAAACCTTAGTAGATAACATGCCTTTATATTGAGGTTATCTTCTTATAGAAGCTTCATGCCACGTCATCTATACAATCCCGTAGTCGTAACCTTTGATAACAGTTACCATGTTGTTCCGACAGGCCGACGTTGTGCTTGAACTAGTTACGGGCACGGCGTGGGTGGGCGGAACAACAAAGAAACCTGTTGCAAGGGCCAGAGTTGTGCCCTGATGTCGACGTCTGTTTCTGCAACATTAGGCTCAGAACACCATTGAGTCGAATGGCTGCTGGAACAGAAGACGGAGCACTTATGGGAATGCCCCACGTGCCGTGAGGCCAGTTTCTAATCAAGAATTTCTTGTAGTTGAGTCTGATCAATGGTAACGCTGGCAAAAGTGATTTGATCTAGAGTCAATGGTGACACTCTCAGAAATTATATGATATAGGATCAATGGTAACAATAGAAGAAATGGTTTGACGTAAGGTTAATGGTATCACTAGCAAAAGTGCTTTGACATAGAGACATATGAACAATGCCAGAAGTGAGAGTGTTTACTTCCCCAGATTTATTCTGCTATGTCCTATTGCTGATCATTCTTGTGAGCCATTTGTGGTTTTAAAATGCCCTATATTACCGGGAATCAAACTATAAGCTTCAGATAAGGAATTTGGTATTGTTATATGATGCCACTGCTGCTGGTCACTGATCCCTGGGGATCTCAGAATATTTCAGCTTGAAGCTGTGAAGTTATGTGCTATGAGTGATACTCTCAGCAGGTTGTATGACACTTCGTTGAGAGGGACACATGACGTATTCTGAGTACAATGCAGTCAATCCTCTATGAGAAAATGTTATATTTCTCATATCAAAGTACAATCTAACATTTTCAGATTATGTCAGTTAGATTTCACTTTTATATAATTAGAGAATTGTTAGATTTCACTTTGATATACCGTTAAGATCTGTATATAAACCGAGAATTTTTGGACAAAAATCAGAGATGACTTCATACTCCTCGTCTTATATTCGAGTAAGATCAAATTTTAAAAAAAATTTACATCCACATCAAAGTGAAAAAGAAAAACACTTTAAAAAAAATTCCAGTAACATGTCCCGATATATTAAGCCAGGATAAAATGACTAGGGCTCACCAGCAATCTAGAGCGTAATTACCATAATGCTAGGCCTCTAATTACATTAATTTCTATATATCATACAATATTTCCTTCGAAATCTCCGAATTTTCTTGATAAAAACTCACTTACTAGGTCTATATCGTTATTTCCGACATGCCGCCATTTTTACTGAGATTTCCCGGAAACGCTATTTTTAGCAATGGGTATTACCGTTTTTTTTTACCGTTACGGTACATATATTTCTATCATAATGGTTTCAATTGATCATCGAAATTGGTCAGAAAAGTATACCAGTATCTGATGTTATTTATCGACCAAAATACGGTAATAAACTCTTCTGTATCTTTTAAAAACAAAGATTCCAGGGGACTCACTGTCAGCAATATTTTTGTGAGAACTTGGTGGCAAAATAGTTACATACCCAGTAGTAATTACTACACTAGCACAGTTTCATGGTCATAATGCGGGACCCAACACAAACAATTTGTTCAGGAAAGTATCTGTTTTCAGATGTATTGTTCCTGGTTTTCAGATGTATTGTTCCTGGTTTTCAGATGTATTGTTCCCGAATACAGTAGCCTATCCTTTCAAGTTATGTGAGTGAGGCAAATGAAAGGAAAGCCATTTTCTTATAGTTGCAAAAGTTGGTGTTAATTTCCATTTAGCATGTCAGTTCTTTCTTTGATGATGTTCATTATTGCCAGGCCAGCATTGTTAAGTTGGGGATGTCGGTCTATAGTCGGATCTTAGACTTTCTCCACTTTCGGGAAGGGATAATTAGGTTCTCTGCCTACAATCGGATGGGTTTATATTCAGATCTTAACGGTAATTAGAGAATTATTAGATTTCACTTTGATATAATTAGAAAAATGTTAGATTTCATTTAATATAATTAGAAAAATGTTAGATTTCACTTTGAGTGCACTAACAATCCTGTTGTTAGTTTTAACCATCTATCATATAAAATATAAACATCTGTAACAATGTGATGTATATGACCAGGTGCTGATCGCTGGCCACCTGGCTGCCATTTACGTTATTGCAGTGGAGACAATCTGGCCACTATCGAGAGAAGAATGGTTGAAGCGCTGGATCCAGGACAGACTGTTGACGTCCATGTTGAAATGAGATCACCATCTTCACTTGGCACTTACATGAGTTTGTGGAGGATCTGTACACCAACAGGGACTTATTTTGGTGGTAGGTCATCGTGACGAAGCATGATTGTAGTTTGTAGTTGTAACTGGCCTTGGATGCGTGTAGGAGGGGGTGTCGTCCTGAAGTTGGATTCACCATTCCGAAAGTGCTGAGATTATTTTTTAAAGAAATATCTAAGTTTCTTCATCTGCATTCGTTCTCAAACACCTGCAGATTGGCAGAATGTAGTCCGGAGATCGATATGGGTTATACAGCTTGACTGATATCCACATTTTTCTGCTTGACACATCAGACTTCAGCGTCGCTTCTGGGTCACTGTGATCCTGATCATCTATGGGATGGGACAACCAACTCCACCCTGAAAACCTCCTTATGACATGCATGGCAGTAACAACAGTTTCACTATTATTTGCTCGTGGCAACACTTGGTAGGTACATAAGTATTTTATACATAAGTATAGAGCATGCAACAGATCTATGAGTCTCACCAATGGCTCACTAGACAGACCAACCATGCAACAGAAAACATTAGTAGATGACATGCCGTAATATTGAGGTTATCTTCTTATAGAAGAGCTTCATGGCACGCCATCTATACAATCCCATAGCCGTAACCTTCGATAACAGTTACCATGTTCTTCTGACAGGCCGACATTGTGCTTGAACTAGTTACGGGCATGGAGTGGGTGGGCGGAACAACAAATAAACCTATAACAAGGGCCAGAGTTGTGCCCTGATGTCGACGTCTGTTTCGGCAGCATTAGACTCGAAACACCATCGAGTTGGAAGTGTGCTGGAACAGATGGTGGAGCACTTATGGGAATGCCCCACATGCTGTGCGGCCAGTTTCTAATCAAGAATCAAGTATTTTAGTATTTTTTAATTAACTTTTTAACGTATTTTTTATAACTTCTTCAGCGTTCATTCTCAAATTCCCACTGGATATCTCTTGTAACAGGACAATGGTCCTACAAAATTTCCAGTTCGATGTAGTCAAGAGAATGGAAATGCGTTGTGTTGCCGTTTTATTTGCGCCAATGGCCCAACACATCTGTCTTCAGCAGTTTTTTATAACTAGATATAAGTATCTTTTTTATATCAACACTTTACAGACGAATTTTGATGGTTGTTGAATATCCGTTATAAAACCTTAGTGACCAATATCGACGATCGTTGAAACCGCTGTGATAGATCAGAAATACAGCAATATCCGTTATGATACTGTTACTAAAAATAGTGTGTCTTGGAAAGTATGCTGTTCCAAAATGGCAACATTCATGAAATAAGATATAGACATCGTTCATAAGTATTTGTCATGAATATATCAAGGATTTTGAAGGTGAGATTGTACGATGTATAGAAAGTAATGTAAATCTAGGCCTAGCATTATAATAAGTAGAATTTTGCACTTGAAATAACTCTGGGGGGGGGGGCTTTCGAATTCATTCAGAATTGAGTGCTGCCAGAATCCACTAGTAGGTTTACCATATTTCTTCTGATTTAATTTTCAAACTCCTGCATATTAGCAGCAGGATATAGTCTAGAGAACCGAATGTGCTGTGCCGTGGTTTACAGCTTAGCTGTGATATCTGCATCATTTGGCCTGACACCTGAGCTCTCCTTATTTTTTTCATAAATCTTTATTTTTAACAATTTATATTGTCCTTCCCCAGGTGGTTTGTGATCCACTCTTGCCGTTAAGCGTAAGGGTGATTGGAGCTCGAGCTTGCGTTCTAAAGCCAGATATGTGGCCTCGGCTGTGCTATGACCGTGTCTGTACAGGATGTCCCTGACGTTTTCTATCCATCTTTTCCGTTGTCTTCCTCTGGTTTTGTACCCTGATCTCATTTGGTTATATGCTTGTACGGGCAACTTTTCGTGATGCGTTCTCATAATGTGGCCAAACCTCTTGATCTGTTCTCTCTCTATGTAATCTGTACAAGATATTATACCTATTCTTTCCCTGATATATTCACTCCGCAATCTTTCACGCCTGGTGACCCTGGCAGCTTTCCTCAAGCATTTCATCTCACATGTCACTATCTTTCTGTAATGTGAAGATGAAAGAGACCAGGTTTGGCACTGGTAACACAGTGTTGGTAGGAATATACTGTAGATCATTTGTTTCTTAACTTCGATCTTGGGGTGAAGAAGTAGTGGTGAAGAAGTAGTTGGTATGTTACTGCATTTGCCTTTTGACATCTCATAACAATTTATAGTGGTATTTTAATATGCGAGTATTTAGTACAGAAAGACGGTTTTTGGTGGGTATTTTTTGCCCTTGCCCATCACTACATGTGTGTGGGATAAAAGTGTCTGCATTAGTAATAATTACTGAAATTTAACACCAAATGACCTACCCACCACTCTTCCCCCCCCCTTCTTTTTTTTCCCCGAAATCCATATCCATCCATACGATGTGGTCCTTGTTTGCCTTGCGGCGTCAGGGATGGAAGAGTTCTCTGGAGACGGCCTTCTTGTGCGCTGTTTGCAAGCCTGTTCCTGTGGCTTCTTTGATTTCTGTGATCCATTTTTTACATGGTCTGCCTCTGGCTTTATAGCCGTTATGTCTATATGTCATGGCCATTTATGGCATGCTATCTGTCGGTAGTCTGGAAGCGTGTGAAAACCACTTGATCTGTTGTCTTTTGATGTGTTCCAATACTGGTATTGTTTTGTCTCTCTGTCTGATGTTATTGTTTCTAATTCTATCTCTTAATGACACTCCAAGTATTATCCATAATCAGTATGGTAAAAAACTAGTTGACACTTCTTCTTCTGCGTTTGTTCTCAAACTCCTGCAGATTAGCAGGATATAGTCTGGAGAACGGAATGCGTTGTGTCATGGTTTACAGCATTGTTGCGATATCTGCGCCTTTCGGCATGACACATCTGACTTCAGCATGGCTTTGGGTCACTGATCCTAGATGGGATTGGATAGTCAACTCCATCCCATAACCTCCTTAGTCGCCTTTTACGACATGCATGGAAGGTAAAAGTGTTGCTATTCTTTGCTCCCCTTTCGGACCTAGCAACACATGGGCGAGCTGACACTTATGCCTGGTCGACACTTCCAACCAGCGTGGCTTCTGGGTCCCTTTTTGGAGTGGGACAGCCAAATGCACCCCAAAATCTCTTTAGTAGCCTCCTATAAGATACATTGGTAGGTAATTGTGTTGTCAGTTTTTGATCTCCTCTCAGGCCCAGCAGCACACTGACGGTTTTAGCACATGTGTTGTTGTTTGTTTGTTTTTCGTTCGCTCCATTGTAACCATCACGTTTATCCGTGCGATTTCCGCCGGGAGCGTGATTACGTTGTGCCACCGTTATGCGCCTTGTAGGCCTAGCACATCCGATTTCGGCATGACATGTGTTGTTAAATATGCTGTTAGTTTTACTGACAATAATTTTTTTCTTGATCTATTCTCAGATGTGATCAATGTCACTGTCATGGTAGCTGATGGGGGTCTTTTGGGTATCACCCAGCAGCTGTCACGGATTGGTGGAGAATTTGCTCAAGGACATCCAGTTCCCACTGCTGTAAATGGTCCATTTGGTACGCAGGCTGTGCTAGCATCTGGAGGAGACACATCGGAACTGCTGCAGCATGTTTCATTTAGTAACAGCCTGTTGGTGCCACAGGTTGGTTGTTGAATCTTGTCTCAGCCTTGTTTTTTTTTTTGGTTGAATAAATGTAAGAATTCATTATATAATTTAGTAGACCCTTCAACCCCTATAAGACGTAACGGTACATCCCAGATATCGTGAAAAGTCGCAATTCTATATTTCCTGTAATACGTTTCACGTACATCTGGAATTTAAAGTTTTACAACTATACTATATACAATGCTAATGGCAAATGCTCTGCAGATTTGGCATCATCATCAGGTGCCATGCCGGCTGGCGTAGGCTGTCATGGCTCTCCACAGCTCTCTGTCCACAGTATTATGTATCAAGGTTCTTGTTGTTTCCTTGCCGTGCCAGGCTGTCAACTGTCTAATATTTTCTCACGTTGTCACCCTCTGCCTTCAAATTTGCCTGTGACTGTGTTCTCTAAACCTGCCTGTCTCGTGAAGTGGCCAAAAAAAGAAGATTGCCTTTTTCTTATATTGTTGATTAAGGTGATTTGGCTTCAGCGATGAAAAATTCAGCTATTTGACCGTAGCAGATGTTATTTGTCTTTGTCCCAAGCATTTAATTAGATTTTTAAACACGGTGTGTACACAGCTTTACAAAGTTACGATCCCTTGACTCCTCTGGTGCTCGTGGTTTTTCTATCTTAACTTTTATTTGGTAAATGTTATTGTTTTCGATTTGTCAACTGCTGGTGGTGTTTACTTTAAATTACAATCAGAACATATGCTGTATTAGTCAGGAGAAGTTTAGATAACAATGAACCATATTTGTTCTAGACTAGATCGATACTACACACGTGTCAAAGGTAAATAAGCCATCACCGTAGACCTAATGATGATGTTCGTCCATCATAATCAACGATGACCAAAACTCAATCAAAAAGATAAAAGATAATAAAGTTAATAGTGCGTTTTTAAATGACTAACAAGTCCAATGCGAGCACAAAAAGTTTTACCACACAATTGACATCTGTAGAGGGTGTCTATGGGACATTGAGAAGTTTTGTTTTTTCTACTTGACCGATTCTGTCTTGCAGTATCTAGCCTGGTCACTTCCGCAGCTACTGGTCCAGTTCTGATACTATAGCGCAATGCTGTTTTATCCTGAGCGAGGATCTCCCGAGAGCCTACATCATTTTTAAGATGTTTCAGTGAGGGCTTGAGTATGTCTGTGAAACGCTTTTTCCGTCCACCAGCTTTGCAAAGTTCTGTTTTGAGTACTCCATAATACATTTGTTTTGGTAGACACAGGTCCTCCATACGCACACGATGACCTGCCCTGCGTGCTTGCGCTTTCGTAAGTAATGTGTAGTAGACCTAATAAATACTCTATAGCCCTCCTAATGAATTAAATTTCTGTTTAAAATTTTTTAAATATGTCCCATAAATCTGCTATGTACATGATAATGTGTGCCCCTTTGTCAGAAATGAAAATATGTTGACACAAACAGTAATGTTTGACATAAATGTCCGTATGTCAGGTCATGAAAATTTTGCCATTCTGCATGATAGTGATGTATCCTAAATATAAGCTTCGTGTAGAACTGTTGTGTCAAAGAGGTTAAGTACTTTCAGAGATGATGATGATGAATCCCATATCTGTGAGCAGGTAGCTCTTGACAGCTCATAGTCTTTCTAACAAAAAGGTCCTACTCAGTATAACTTACTCAGGGTAACCGAGGTGACATCATATCTTGTATAAGGTGCGTTGTCTCATAAAGTGCGTTGTGTGTTTATGGATGCGTGTTTAGTCCCTGAAAGGTGGCAGTCCAGTGCTGCAATATAATGCGTGTTTAGTCCCTGAAAGATGGCATTCCAATGCTGCAATGTAATGTGTGTTTAGTCCCTGAAAGGTAGCATTCCAGTGCTGCAATGTAATGTGTGTTTAGTCCCTGAAAGAGGACATTCCAGTGCTGCAATGTAATGTGTGTTTAGTCCCTGAAAGAGGGCATTCCAGTGCTGCAATGTAATGTGTGTTTAGTCCCTGAAAGAGGACATTCCAGTGCTGCAATATAATGTGTTTACTCCCTGAAAGGTAGCATTCCAGTGCTGCAATGTAATGTGTGTTTAGTCCCTGAAAGAGGACATTCCAGTGCTGCAATGTAATGTGTGTTTAGTCCCTGAAAGAGGGCATTCCAGTGCTGCAATGTAATGTGTGTTTAGTCCCTGAAAGAGGACATTCCAGTGCTGCAATATAATGTGTTTACTCCCTGAAAGGTGGCAGTCCAGTGCTGTAATGTAATGTGTGGCTTTTTGTCTTTTTAATTATTTCTGCAGCAATGTTTAAGACATGTACTTCTTCAGAGTAGTTGGAGTAAAGATTTCAGTCGGTGGACATGTGGATACATTTTCTGGTTCAATACGTACAGCAGATGTGGCCACATGGTGTGATTTCATTCCAAATTTGTAATATTATGCTTGTTTTCATAGACCTTCTGTGTCGGAGATTTAAAAACTCGCAGCATATCAATTTATCTTCACGCAACGCACTAAGAGCTCCTCCCCAATAGTGTTGCTATTCTTTGCTCCCCTTTCTGGCCCCGACAACACACAGGCGATCTCTATATGATCCATATTCTAGTACTGGTCTAATTTCACCTGTATATGATCCATATTCTAGTACTGGTCTAATTTCACCTGTACGTACCTTCTATAAGGTTGCCTCATTGTGTCTGAGTTTGTTCCTGCCAATATTCTCAGGATAGCAAAGCAAATCTGTAAACCATGACACAACGAATTCTCCGGACTACAGTCTATTCGTTGCAGAAGTTTGAACGCACAAGATGGTAGCCTTTTGCCCGAAACATCAATATTTGTGTGTTATCATGTGTGCTTCGGTGATTAGAAAAACCTCACCATTTCCTAGTTTCACCTGTTGGAGTTTAGTTTTTCTGAAGCTATTGTCTAAAGACCCTGGAAGATCTAACCTTCACAGATGATATTGCTTTCCTGAGTTCAACACACCAAGATCTCCAAGAAAAAACGGAAAGACTCAATTTTTTTATTTGCAAAACAGATAAGCCTTCAAATAAACACACATAAAACGAAAATCATGAACTTTACCAGCCTGACAGAATCAATTAAACTAGATAATAATATACTAGACAACGTTTCAAATTTCGTATATTTGGGAAGCAAGATAACAGCAGATGGGGATACCAACTCAGAAATCAAGACTCGAATCGCTCTCGTCTCCAACGCCTTTAACAAACTCTCAAACATCTGGAGATCAAAGATCGCAAGTAAACACATCAAACTGCGACTATTCATTGCAGATGTGATTTCATCATTGACATATGGATGTGAAAGTTGGAAATCTACCGCAATAATGGATATGACGTTAGTTGCCTCCGAGAATAGATGTCTCAGAAAAATCACAAATACTAATTGGAAAGACTTCAAATCAAACAGCATACTAAGAGAGGAGACAAAACAAGAATGGGTGACGAACATCATCAGAAAAACAAGAATACATGACGGACATCATCAGAAAATGCTGCTGGACATACATCTGCCACTTACTTAGAATGAAGGAAGACAGAATCCCACGACAAGCCTTCATGTGGACACCAGAAAAGAAAAGAAAACAGAGAAGACCAAAAACAACGCTCAGAAGAACATTTGTGAATGAATTCAAATCAACAGGCATAAATGCACAAGACCTGCAATCCCTAGCAACTGACTGACAGGCATGGAGAACTATGACATCCGCCCTATGTGCTGTGCCAAACTTGGCATAAAAGGGACTGACTGAGTATCTATTATCAAATATTTAATGGTCTTGCCATTGGATTGATGTTATTACTAGACATTATTTGTCTGAATTATTCCATTATGTTATCATTGTTCCAATTTTTTTATCATTTGCAGGACAATGTTCACAGTACATCCATACCTTCCAATACCGAAGAGGATGATGATATGTCCTAGCAAAGGCTCCCTCTCCCCTCATGAGTGTCTGTGTGTGGAAGCAGTGGAAGTTGATGAATTCTTTTTTTTCCCCCAATTTTTTCATATATTTTTGTTGGGATGTGTGGTGCTGTCTCCATGCTGATCTTGAATGTCAGCCCAAAGATGTGTGCATTGAAATTTCTCTATTCCTCTGTGGACACAGTGGGTACCTTTTTTTTTTTTAACGAAGATGGTCGGAAGTTTTGTGGTAAGTGTGTCGTCTGAGGGAGAGGCGATTGAAATTTGCATTTATTTCTTGTTTTATAAGTGCAAAACTGGTTGTTACACTGTTGCGACTGTGTGATAAAATATGAAAATACTGCAACTGGTCAAGTCTGTTGATCGGTGTGTTCCAGGAAAAGGATCCTTCATTTTGTACTGTAGTTTTTATGTATTTGATTATAAGAAAGTAATTGTGTGAACAAGAATTCATATTTTGAAATTGAAACGGGCATAGACCAAATGAAACATAGTTTGAATATGTACATCTGTTGAAGTATGAAAAGGGAAATAATTGGGAAGTAATGCTCATGTGCGATAACTCTCTTGAACGTGCACGGGTGAGCCACTGCTCATGAAATGTAACACCAATCGCACATAAAGAATGAAAAACTTTTTTTAGATAGTACATGCCTTTGGAAATTTTTCACCACTCTGACATCTTTAGATTCAAGTTCCGCCGAAGACGGATGTGGCAGGCCATTGGCGCAAATAAAACGGCGACACAGCGCACTTCCATTCTCTGGACTGCATCCTGCTGGAGATCTAGTAGTACCGCTACAGGAGAGATCCAGCAGGAGTTTGAGAATGAACGCTGAAGAAGAAGATTCAAGTAAGAAAATGTTCGATACACAGAGGGAATATTGATCATGAGTCGATATTCTTCTTCTTCAGCGTTCATTCTCAAACTTCCACTGGATATCTCTTGTATCAGGACCATGGTCCTATTAGATTTCCAGAAGGATGTAGTCCAGAGAATGAAAATGTGTTGTCACCGTTTTATTTTCGCCAATGGCCCGACACATCCGTCTTCGGTGGATGAGATCAATATACCTCTCAGGCTGATAAGGGAATTCATGTCTCAACCTGCCTCGGGAAAAATTGTACTCGATTCATACATCTTCATTCTCAAACTCCTGCAGATCAGTAGGTTGTAGTCCGGAGAACGGAATGCTTTTTATCGTGGTTTACAACTTAGCTGTGATATCTGTGCCTCTCTGCCTAACACCTCTGAATTTAGCGTGGATTCTGTATCACTTTTACCCTATATGGGATTAGACAGCCAACTCCACCCTTTAACATCCTTAGTTGACTCCTATGACTATGATAATGAAAAAACAAAACATCAGTGGTTGTCTATTTTGATTTTGTTTGTGACTTCGTAAATGCCATAGCAGCCCGATTCATGCCAGGAAAAATCTATTCCAGTGCATGCACGAGTGCAAAGTGTTGAGTACGAGCATTGTCAGATCATTTCTGTCTCTTGTAGGTTGTCTGCGGTGTTCTTTCTTTTTCATATTTTGTGATCCAAGCCAAGCTCAGCAATCAAGAGCTGTAGGATCAATGCTACAGTGTTTGATGGAGTTCTTTAAGTGATCCTTGAAGCGCTTTTTCTGCCCTTCGCTTCAATGTTTACCATCGCTTAGCTCCCATAGAACTTTCTTTGGAAGACGCTTGTCTGGCATATGGACGACGTGACCGGGACAGCGGAGTTGGAAGCTAATCAGCGTTATGCTTTTGCATATGGAATTTTTGAAGAATGTCCATGTCTGGTATTTGATCCTGCCAACATAATCCCATGAGATTTCTTAGACATCGAAGGTCGAAAGAGTTAAGCTGTTTTTGAGTGTGTCTTGCATAGACAGTCCAGGATAACACAACATAAAGCAGTATTGGTAGAACTACCACACGGTACGTGTCCAATTTAGTTGTCAAACTGAGACCACGCCTGATCTAGATTTTGGGATGAAGTACATTCTAGCATGAGCAATACGCAAGGCAGCCTCCTCATCGTTTCAGCTTGCGATATGGTGCTGCCAAAGATATATCAGCAGTACTGAGTTTATGTCCTTTTACTGTTATTACTGGTTTTGTGTTGGGAACACCTGGCTCTGGTTGGTACATTACAAATGTCTTTGAAGTGCTGATGGTGAGACCAAGTGCATCACACGCCAAAGAAAAGAGGTCCATACTCTCCTGCATATCTCTCAGACTTGTAGCGTTGAGTGCACAATCGTCAGCGAACAAGATGTCACGAACAATGTCTGTCCGAGTGTTGTCCTTGGCCTTCAATCTACTGAGATTGAATAGCCCTTCATCAGATCGATAACAAGAGCAATATCCTACACTGTTATTCCAGAAAGCATCATTTAGCATAGCAGAGAACACCATGCTAAAGAACTCCAGAGCCTAGACACAACCCTGTTTGACTCCATTAGTTACTGGAAACAGGTTGGAGTGTGTACACAAGCTGTCATACCATCATGGAACTGGCGAACCATATTGGTGTGTTTTTTTTTAAAAAGGGTTTAAAAGCCGTAGAAGATTGACTTCACTGTACTCGGTTTCCCATATGTACTCCGTCCCTCTCAACGAAGCGACACGCCGCCTGCCGAGAGTACCACTAATAGCACGTAACTCTGTAGCTTCAAGTGATAATCCACAGGGATCTCCGGAAAAAATCCACCTTATAAACAAGACGACACGAGCCAGATTCAAATCCGTGACCTCTTGAACACAAGGCGAACAGCTTAACCACAACGCCAGGAGATCCCCACCCGGGTTTTTTTTTCTGACATCAAATATGGCCATGACCTTCCATAGACCATCGCGATTTACAATGTCGAATGCTTTAGTTAAGTCGACAAATGCAGTGTTGATATCGATGTTCTGTTTACAACACTTCTGTAATTGTCTGGCAGTGAATATCATGTCAGCTGTTTCTCTGCCCTGTCGAAGCCATGTTAGATCTTGAGAAGGACACCTGTCTCAAGATGGGCTTGCAGTCTGTTTAACAGGATCCTAACCAGGATATTACCTGCTATAGAGAGCAGGGATACGCCTTGGTGTTTGTCACAAGCTTGGTGATTTCTTTTTCTCTTGTAAAGATATACATGTATATGATGCAGGTATCATTACAATCTTGCGGAATCGTTTCCAGGTTCCATATTGTATGGAAGAGCTTTTGAAATTGTCACTAACTGCGTAAACTTCAGCTGGATTGGAGTCGACCTGGCGCTTTCTCACAAACAAATTAGAGATGGAAGATGAGAGGGCTCAGAGAGGGAATGGTTAATTAGTGTTTTGCCTGATGCACGCAATCACTTCATCATTGATGTTGAAGGAGCAGTTTAATACATCTAAATGTTCAGCCCCCAGCATGTGAGGATTTCTTCTCTGTTAGTGATGTAGTGATTTTCATCTGTGCTGAGATGTTCCAGAAGACTGAGGGCCATAAAGTTCTCTTAGCGCTGATTAAAATTTCAGCATATTATTGCTGTCAGCGTAATGCTGCATCTGCAAAGACAATGGAAGGAAACAATCTGAAGGATAACTTAAACGAATTGCTATTTGCAGATGACCAAGCACTAGTAGCATCATCAGAAGAGCAACTACAAAGACAAATAGACATTACATCAAAACGTGCCAAACCTTTAACATGAAGTTAAATGTAGAAAAGACAGAAGTAGTGAAGATAGGAAAAACAGAAAGACATATATATATATATATATATATATATATATATATATATATATATATATATATATATATATATTCATTTTGGAAACAACAGACTTAAACAAGTGACAGAATTCACATACCTGGAAGCATTATAACAACAGGCAGCAAAGAAATACACAATAGATGTAGTAAAGCATACATGGTCAAATGTATGTTGCCCTATGACTCGATGACATCAATCTTCAGAAACAAAAATGTAGATTTAAACACCAAAATAACACTATTCAAAATGATTATTTTGCCAACGCTGTGATACCAATGCCAAACAGTGACAGCACAAGACAAATAAAAACTTGTGACAGCTGAAATGGCATGCTTACGCAGAATCCTAGGAATATCGTTAAGAGACAGTGAGAAATGAGGACATTAGACAAAGATTCTGCACCACCCCAATCTTGGATTATGTTAAGAGACAACAGATCAAATGGTTTGCACACACCAGGCAGACTACTGTCAGACATCATACCACAGCAAGCTATGCTACACAGATACAGTGACGGCCAACCATGAAAATGAGGGACCTCCGAAATAAAAGAGGTGACAAATTCCACAATATACTCGGCACACACGAGGGCCATCTCCAGAAAACTCTTCTGACGCTGAAAGGCAACAAAGAGTTTAGCGAATAGATAGATGGATAGCGTAATGCTGTATTTCCTTGGCTTTGCTACTAAACCATGAGTTCTGCATCCTCCTTAGTTCTTTTTGCGCATTTTTCCTTTTAGTTTTCATACTTTGTCTTTTTTGCTGGTTTATGTAGGGTCATTTAGATAAGCTTTGTGTTATTTATACTTGCTATCCGTGAGAGCTTTGATCTGTGCATCCTTTTCGTCATACCAGTCATGATGTTTACGAATAGCAATGCCTACCTCTTCTCCTGTGGTTTTATAGACAGTGTCACAAAAGTTTTCATTTTTTTTTTTATGTCTAGAGAATCAACTGTTTAATGGCGCAATTTGGGTATCCATTGAACTGCACAGGAATGTTTATGAAGAGAATCCTTCAGTTTGGAGACATTTTGGTGGTTTGCTATTTTGAGATCACTGGAGATTTGTTTGTTTGTTTTTCGTTCGCTCCATTGTAACCAGCACGGATATCAGTGCGATTTCCGCCGGGAGCGTGATTACGTTGTGCCACTGTTACGCACCTTGTAGGCCTAGCACATCCGATTTCGGCACGATCACTGGAGATGCTGAATATGAAGTTATATGGTTAATTTTGGAGACTAGCAATCGGTGGTCCGTCCAGCAGTCGGCACCACACATGAATTTAGTGACTCGTACATCTTGCTTATCATGTTGTCTCGCGATATAATTCATGATATATTCATGATATAATTCATGATATACTCATGATATAATTCATGATATACTCGTGATATAATTCATGATATACTCATGATATAATTCATGATATAATTCATGATATACTCATGATATAATTCATGATATACTCATGATATAATTCATGATATAATTCATGATATACTCATGATATAATTCATGATATAATTCATGATATTACTCATGATATAATTCATGATATACTCATGATATAATTAATTTGATGCCACTGTTTTGGGTAAAAATAGAATTACGAATGAAAAGATAAACAATTAGAGACTACGGTGTAAGAGTGTGCCACCGGGGAATGAGAGACGGATTGCGCTAGTAATCCTAAACAACTCATTTTTAAAGCTGAGAAAGACCAATCTTATCTGCTGTTCTACATGTTTCCCCAAGAGCCTGGTTTGTGTGCTTGAGGCAGTCACCAAATGTACAGGGTTCAAATACAAGTATAAATGTGTCACTTTGACCATATATTGAACGGGACAGCCAACTCCACCCCAAAAAATCTCCCTAGTTGCCTCTTATGACATTCATGGAAGGTAAACAATGTTAATATTCTTTACTCCCCTATCTGGCCCTGTCAATACACAGCGTCCAAGTTGTTCTAGATCTTCTCTCTGAAGTCAATATCTGTCTTGTAATATAGTTTTCTATCTTCCTTGGGGCTTATTTATCTGCCCAAAATATTTAATTTTGCCAGTTTATTTCTTTTACATTTCTAGTTTTTCTAGGACCTCTTTTGTTGATCCATTACTTTTTCCATAAAAATTCCTTTCATTATTTAATTTAAGTCAACAAATTTTATGTTGATTATCCTTGTTTCCAAACTTGACCATGTAGAATATGTCAGACATAATTATATTCTCTATGGAATTATTGCAAGTATATCCGCAGATGTAGAATTGAAAAATTTCCTTTTTAAGCAAATGATCATTCATGGAGCTCTGTGGTCACCGTAATTATGTCACCTGCATCGAAATAAAATTCTTCCCCCATCCTTAAAGCTTTATGGTCTAAAGAACAAATAAAAGTCACCTAGCGATAGGTTGGATAAACTACGCCCACTTTTGGCGTACGGATAAGCTTTCTCGTTCAACATAATCACACACGGTTACTACATTATATGGCCTGATTCATCATGACAGTCTGAAGTAAGCTTTCATCAGTTGGAGTTGAGGTGATAAAAGCAGGGCAGGACTTCTCTTGACAATCTGATGATCCATGAGTGATTTGCTCTACCACAGAAGACGCATGGAATGTCACACCGCTGGGTTGTTGCTCTTACACCTCCGTCTTCGTTCTTCGACTCTGCTCATTATTGAATTCTCAAAAGTCCTAGCAGCATTATGCAGGCTAGTTTGACATGCCTGATAATCTTCTGCCAGATTTTTCCCAGTTTTCAGGTGTGATGGTGAAGGCATTCATAGATGTTTTGCGGACATCTTTGTATCTCAGTTTTGGTCTGCCATTTTGCACCATGTGAGAGCTCCCCATATAGCAATTGTTTTGGTCTGCCATTGTGCACCATGTGAGAGCTCCCCATATAGCAATTGTTTTGGTCTGCTGCTGTTAATCATCCTCTGAATGTTGCCACACTTCTGGAGTATTCTGTGACCAAACGTGGACATTATTTATGGAATTTTGGCCCATTGGAGGATCTCAGTGTTGGTAATTTTTTTCTTGCCACCTGATGCTCTGAATTTTACAGAGACAGCGTAAATGAAAGCTATTCAGCCTTTGTTCTTGCCTCGAGAAAGGTGTCCATGTTTCATATCCATAGAGGACACTGAGGATGCATGTTTGATTATCAGGAGCTTTGCTGCTGGTGTCAACTTTTACAATATGCTAGATTACTTGTCTTTTGGGCAGCTGGTTTGATTATGTTCCCTGTTGCAGCATGCCAGATTGCTTATTTCTAATAATTTAGGCAGCTGGTTTGATTATGTTCCTGTAGCAGAAGACATTCATGTTCATTACACATGACCCACTTTTTTTTCAAGTTTGTTCTCAAACTCCCATCCGATGGATCTCTTATAGCAAGCCAATGTAGTCCAGAGAATGGAAATGTGCTTATGTCACAGTCTTATTTTCTCCAGTGTCCTGACACATCCAACTTCTGTGTTATATTTTGTCTAAAATAACAATTGGTAGCATTTCCTATTCAGGACGTAAACATCAATCCTGCAATTTTTGGCTGTGGTGATTTTCTAAGCAATATAAATACATTCAGTAGTTTGCCATTGTTTTCCAAACGGTCCAGATGTGAAATTACTTGTGGCAGAATTCGAACCCGGTACCTTGGCCGACACGGAGCCGGATATTTGATTATGTCTTTGACATTTGTAATCATATTTCTAAGATATTAGAAACTGTTTACTTTTCTGCAGTCATATCTGCTGGTATTTGTGTATTTTGACTTGGTTTCTCCTTGATTTTCATGTGATGTTTTTCAATGATTGAAAATAATGCAGATTTGACGTAAGCAGAAGTATTTGTAACTACGAGCTAGTGAGATTTTTGGGTGACATTATAATCAGGTTTTGTTTTCTCTTTGTTGTGTACATATTTTGTTCCAGAGATTTCTGTAATTGTGTACCTCATCTGATAGAATGGTCTCAAATCAAACAAGCTAACACTTTGTTTACCAGCAGTCAGAATTGCGCTTATCCTCTGTTGCCATAAGTGTTTGCAGGTTTTCAAAATAAAAATTAAAGTTTGTTTGGGGGGAGGGGGGGGGGGAGAGAAAAGTTCTGAAATTTGTCAGTGCCATAAAGAGTTATTGTTTGACTGAAATCATATCTTCTTCTGCGTTCATTCTCAAACTCCTGCAGATTAGCAGAATGTAGTCCGGAGAACGGAATGCGTTGTGTCATGGTTTACAGCATTGCTGCGATATCTGCGCCTTTCGGCCTGACACATCCGTCTTCAGCATGGCTTTGGGTCACTGACCCTATATGGGATGGGACAGCCAACTCCATCCCATAACCTCCTTAGTCGCCTTTTACGGCATGCGTGGAAGGTAAACAGTGTTGCTATTCTTTGCTCCCCTTTCGGGCCCCAGCAACACACGGGCGACTGAAATCATATTAACTCTAAAATCTCGGATTTGTTATAATCTTCTGCATTCGTTCTCAAACTCCTGCAGATTAGCAGGATGCAGTCCAGAGAGCAGAATCCATTGTTTCATGGTTTACAGCTTTGCCATGGTATCTGCGCCTTTCGGCCTGACACCTCCAACTTCAGCATGGCTTCTGGGACACTTTTACCCTACATGAGATGGGGATGCAAACTCCATCCCCAAAGCCTCCTGAGTCACCTCTTGTGACATGAAGATAAACAGTGTTGCTATTCTTTGCTCCCCTTCAACACACAGGCAGGTGAGATATATTCCATAATTTTGTTCTATGTTATCTATTACCTTTTGAATGTGCTTACCTGTGAGGAACTATGAAATTGTTTTCTATTCACTCACCCCAAATCGTCACTTAATTTCATGGACACATCTATTTTTAGATACTGTATCGTAATATCTTAGTTCAGGGGTCGGGAACCTTTTTGTCTGCGAGAGCCATGGACACCACATATTTTGAAAAGTAATTCTGTGAGAGCCATACATTATGTTTAAAACTAAAAATTCAAGTAAACGTGTACATTTTGTGTAATTTCAACACTAAAAGTACAATAATTATGTCTCTGAATTCTTTTTTATAACATTGTTATGCTGTTGCTAATCAATAATGAGTATTTCTTACCATTAATGCGACTTCTGATGTTGAGCTGCAGTAGAGTTTAGCTCATTTGTAGAATCACATATTGTTATGCAATTAATATGTAGATCAAAGGAGTCTATTGACAAATTTTTTTTTATAATCGAACATGTCTTCGAGCCAGATGCAGCCATCAATAGAGCCACATCTGGCTCACGAGCCATGGGTTCCCGGCCCATGATATAAATTTATTAGATGATATAAATTTATTAATGCTGTGTGTTTGTCCATCACATCATGATGATGACCATTTGTTACGTACACTTTATAACATTCAGTTATTAGTTTCGCCCAGCTACACTCGAAACCACAAGGCATAATTATATACACAGATGGCTCAGTTAACAGAAACACAAATAAAAGAGGTTTGGGTTTTGTTGCCTACAGAAACGGCGTGAAGTTGGTTGAGAAATCTTCAGCCTGTTCAACTGTCACATCGAGCATGAGGATGGAGATAGAGGGAGTTACAGCAGCTCTTAATTGGTTGATAACTGATACATCAACACACGCGGTAATACTCACATACTCTCAAAGCATGTTGCGCAAGATAGAAAAGTTGATGCTGAGAAAATAATGGTGGGACTTATTGAACAACTCATTTGTCCAGAGCATTACAAGGATATATTGCCCTGGCCATGCTGGGGTCAGAGGAAACGAGAGAGCCAACTTATTTGCAGGCAATGCGGCAATAGACGGCACATTGCTGAGAAGAGACAAAGCAGACTTAATGAAGGTAGTAATAAATTCATTTCAAGATGAAGATGATGTCAATGAGGCTGAGAACGTACACATACAGAGAATATTAAAAATAGGAGTATCTAGAGGTGAGGGAAGGAAAAGTAAATTTTTTGGAAAATCCCGAAGATCACACAATCAACACCTGACTGGGACTCTGAGTCTACATACACTGAGATGGCTGCTGGAACGAAGGGCAGAGCACTTATGGGAATGCCCCACGTGCTGTGAAGCCAGTTTCTAATCAAGTTAAGAGTTATGTCCTTGACTGTGTTTGTAGATGGTTATTAAGCCAAAAGCTGACCACAAATGTCCTTGTATAGTTCGGTCTTGGGATGACCACTGTAGATGGTGTTTGATCTACCAGTTACTTTCTAGCTGCCCTCCGATGTTGATTTGATGCATTTCCCCTTCTGACAAGATACTGCTTCTTTTTTTTTACTGTAGAGTGTCATCTAGCTTTATTTTGTGCATCATCTTCCGTGTATCATGATTTATTTCAGGCTTTCAGTGAGGTCTTTAACGAGTCCTTGCAGTGCTTATTTTTGCCACCTTGATAATGTATGCCCTTCTCACCTTAGCTAATATTTTACTATTAATACGGCTGCTCTATTACTGCAGTACCATAACTAGTTCAGCAATCGTCGATGTTGGTCACAAGAGTACATATCAAATAAATTTAATGACTTGTGTGTAGTCATCATCATCATCAAGTGCCGTCTCGCAACGAAGGTTGGCTGCAACGTATCTCCAACATCTCCTGTCTCTTGTCTTGGTGGTGCACTCTGCTAGACTAACCTGTCCATCGTGTAATGTTACTCTCCCACTTGTATCTCTGCCTACCTCTTGCTCTATTCCCTTTGACTTTACCTTCAAGTAAGGTCTTCAATAGGGTGTCATGTCTTTTAATGTGTCCAAAGTATTTTATTTGCCTGATCTTTATTTCTCTTAGTAGTTCTTTCTTCATATTAAGTGTCTTTAGCACCTCTTTATTTGTTTTCTTCTCTTTCCATGATGTTCTCCCTATTCTTCTATATACCCACATCTCAAAGGCATCAATTTTGTCTTCTAATTGTTAATTTAGTGTCCATGTTTCTGAGCCATACATTAATATGGAATAGATGTAGCATTTTATAATTCTCATTTTTAACTTGTTTGTAATTTGTTTAGATATTAATAATTTCCTCATGCCATTGAAGGTACTTTTAGCCATTCCTATTCTCCTTTTAACTTCTGTTTCACATCTGCCATCATTTATGACTATGTGTCCAAGATATTGATACTGTTTTACTTGTTGTAGTTTCTCTCCATGTATGTTTATGTTTACCTCCTGTTCTTCTGTGTTTTTGTTGATTATCATGGTTTTTGTTTTTTTGAATGTTTATATCCAGTCCATATTCATTACTTGATTTATTTACTTGATCTATTAGTCTTTGTAGTTCATGTTCACTTTCTGCTAAAAGAACAGTGTCATCTGCATATCTAATGTTGTTTATTATTTTCCCATTGATCTTGAGTCCTGGTATTTCTTCTATATTTTTAAAGATATTCTCTGTGTAGATATTAAATAGGCTTGGTGATAAAATGCATCCTTGTCTTACCCCTCTTCTTATTTCTATGTATGGAGAGTAGCTGTTTTCACACCTTATTGATGCAGTTTCTTCCCAATATATATTTCTAATCAGCCTGATGTCTTTTCCATCTATGCCTATTTCTTGATGACATTTGATTGATTGTGTGTAGTCAGTAGAGCATTAAACTGCAACACACTGCAGATGTGTGACAACTATGGAGTGTTGCTATTGAGATAGTCTGGACATTTTCTAGTCACTGTTTAACTAATGCAATAGCGGTCAATGCTTGAATCCCCTTGAACTAGTTTACCTTTGTTGTCATTTACCATCTCTTGTTTCCAGCGAATGTTGTCATTTTCTGTCGTGCAAAAGTTTCCCAGCGGAGTATGCAGATATGTGCTCATACTCTGAGGCATCCGCTTGCAATGAGAGTTCATGCTTTGTAGTTATCTAGGGCAGCAATTCTTAAACTGTGATCCGCTGATCCATAAGGGTCAGTGAAGATTTGAAGACATATTATGAACCTTTTCACTGAAATATATAAATAGACGAAAATAAAAATACAGAAACAAGGATAAATACTGTACTAGTTATTTATTGTAGACACACTTCATACAATTTGATAAATGCTCATTGCACAGAGGCACCTGTGAAAAATAGGTAAATGGGATCTCACTAGCATAGTGGTTACGCTGTTGGCCTTGTGTTCAAGAGGTCATGTGTTCGAATCTGGCTTGCGTCTTGTGTACAAGGTGGATTTTTTTCGAAGATCCCTATGGATTATGGCTTGAAGCTACAGAGTTATGTGCTATTACTGGCTTTCTCAGCAGGCGGCGTGCTGCTTTGTTGAGAGTGACAGAGTACATATGGAAAACCGAGTACAGTGAAGTAAATCCTCTACGTTTTTTTAACCCTTTACACTCAAATATTTTTTACTATCGTTAACTCACAGATAATTCATTTACGAAAATTTTCAAATGTAGAATTTTTGTGGTGGTCCATCGCAGAAAAAAATTATTAAAAGGGGTCCATGATAACAAGCAATCAAATCATATATCAATCTAGAATCCAGATCATATCATTGAATGGGAAAAACTCCAAAGAAATCCAACATAGATGCAACATAGTATACCAGATATTGAGGCAGATGTTTCCTATTTTCCAAAAAAAATTTGTGAGTGTGAACACTAAAACTGCACTATATAAACGATCATCATACCATCACTATGCTACCAATGTCAAACATGGACACAACAGAATCCAAAAGAAAACTTGTGACAACAGAAATGATGTTTTTACATAGAATCCTAGGAGTAACAATAAAAGACAGGAACAAAAACATCAGAAGACTAACAAACACAATGCCAATCCTGGATATTAACAGAAGACAACAGATTAAGTGGTTTTCGTATGCATCCAGACTACCATAAGACAGTGCCCCTTAGAAAGCATTACTACACAAACACGATGGATAAAAAGACAGTGGTGTTGAAGAATTTTATCATTAATTAAGCAGGGGGTGTCCCTGAATTATTGCCGAGGGTGGGAGAAGTGTGTAAAATATTATTCCTATATTTTATGGAACATGTACCCACCACACACCCCATCCTCACCTTATGAAGTTCAATCTAGAAATTTCCGTATAGCAGAGTTTTGCTGCTATTTTAAAACTGATCTTTCACATGGACCAGCGTGGACGAACAGAACAGTGTGCAGCGAAGGACAGTCACCCTCAGTTTCCTGGATGAGGAATATCCACAAGATATATGGGTCAGAGTATACACAGATGGGTCAGCACAGAATGCCGTGAGGAATGGAGGTGCAGGTGTATATATAGAATATCCACACACGCCTAGAGATACAATCAGAACACCGACAGGAAAATTCTGCAATAATTATGATGCAGAAATCCAGGCAATTAGTGTGGCAGCTAAAAAACTGCTGAACTCCAACTCTGACCTACAGCCTGTGGTATTCCTGACAGATGCAAGGTCAGTGCTTCAAGCTCTCCAGTCTGGAAAACTAACAGACTTGAAAAAACTACTTAGCGAATTGTCTTACCAGTATAGGGTAACCATGCAGTGGATACCCTCTCACTGTGGAATACCAGGAAATGAAAAAGCAGACCAACTGGATAAGGAAGGTGCTGCCGAAGACCAACCAGATATACCAATCACCTACCATCAGAAAAAACAGATGATCAAGTCAATAAGAAAGCCACAAACACCAACACAAGATGACTATCATATTATGAACAGATCAGAGTAAGTTATAATTCTACGTCTCGGAACAGGACACAACCGACTCCGCAGGCACATGTATACAAAGTTCAAGATTGGCAACACAGCCATGTTTACATGTGGACAGGCAGCACAGAGTGCCAAACATATACTTCAAGAGTGTTCTGAGTATGAAACGCTGAGGCAGACATATTGGCCAGAGGAAACAACACTGGAATCAAAACTCTATGGGACACTGTATGAACTACAAAAGACAGTGAGTTTTATTAAGGAGACAGAATTACAGATATAGACATATTTCAAGTGAACAAAAGAAGAAGAAGAACACATGGACCAGATGGCTTGCCCAGTGTGTCTACCATCATTATCATTGTATGGATTCCTACAGATTTCATCCTTACCTCTCTATCTTGTATTTAATCCCATAATGGATGATTGAGTATCTTACTGAGGCAGCTTAGATATTTATTATTTGAGCATATATGTATATGTTGTACTACATTCAAAAAGCTGCGATATTTTGTGCCTTGTCTAGTACATCCTATTTTGACATGAAAAGTAATGTGCACATTAGGAGGATGTATTTTAGCTAGACCCGTTGTCATCATTGTGACCAGCTGCAAGTTTTACTGTGATCTTTGTCTCTCATAAATTGCAGCAACACGAACATGTCGGTCCCGTTATCATCCTTTTTTTAAATATATTTCCCTATTTAATAACACTTTTTAAATGTCCCAAATAGGTTTGTTCTGTATTATTTGTACTGTGTTATATCGAATTTCTGTTATTACATACATATTTCGTCAAACCGGACACAAGATGTTATAATGGGATTTGACTATGTATATACATATATATGCACTGACTTCGCATATGAGTGATCCTGGGTTCATTCCCCAATTGAAGTGGAAATATTTTTCAAAATGGAATAGCTTCCGGGTCAACTGGTTTGTTGTTAATTGGGTACTGGATTAATCCAGGAAGTAAAGACTGCGGGGAAGAGGAGATGGTTACCGTCCTCATATAGCAGAGCCACTGAAATGTGAGATCGCTAACATCACACACCACTACGGCATTAATAAATGCTATGAGCTAACTTTACTTTATGTATATATAGGCCTATATGTGTATGATAGATACATACAATATAACTTAGTTCGGACTGGTGAAATATTTATGTAATAACAGAAATTCAATATACATGTAGTGGTGCCCTTGTACATCGTTGCAGACGACCAAGGAAGCAGGCCAATGTACAATTTCAAATTAACTATGCGCCCATCAAATTTCACAAATGATTGCTTGCCTGGCAAGGTTTTATGGAGAAAGTGCTTTGCTCATTTGCACTAACTCTCAACTTGATTAGTTCCAAGAAAAAAGCAATGCTAATATGCATGGAAACAAGCAGAACTGCAGAAGATGGTTTAATACACTGCTGGCTGTACAAAGAATACATTAAATATAATTGGACTTCCGTAAAACACAGGTTTATATTTCGTCTCAATGGGACACGACAGACTATATCTAAAACTAGTGGGTAATGATGAGCACACAAGAAATGATAAAAATTACAATACACAAATCACATTCAACGTTTCAACCAAAAAGTCTTTATCAAGACACAAAGAAAACATTAAAAGGCAACGATAAATGTGATTTGTGTCTTGATAAGGTTGAAACGTTAAATGTGATTTGTGTATTGTAATTTTTATCATTTCTTGTGTGCTCATCATTGCCCATCATTACCCACTAGTTTTAGATATAGTCTGTCGTGTCCCATTGAAACGAAATATAAACCTGTGTTTTACGTTAGTCTAATTGTTGTTACGTTTCACGCAGTTACCTTGTATTGATTGTCATATTAAATATAATTTGGAGATTGTGAAAATTGTTGTTAAATAAAGAAATGTGTTATAAACGTATGTGCTGTTAAGCATATACACCCGATATGCAGTATAGTAGAAATCCGATTATCCACATTAATTGGGGATCGAGCAGATTCGGATAATCGAAAATTCGGATAATTGGATATAGCTCAGGAATGAAGCAAAACAGTGTACATATATATAAAAAAAAACAACATTGAAATGAATGGAATTTTATTGACAAAAGTACAGTAATATGTAAGCAACTATGTATTCCAAATAAACTACATAGTAATGACACTTGCGCACTGCCCCGGGACCTCTCTAACGCTCTTGCTCTAAAATTATTTCCCAAAAATTTGATTCGGATAATTGGGGATTCAGATAATCGGATTTCTACTGTATATGTTATTGAAGCATATTCTGTAGAAATAATGTGAACAATCAAACCATGAGTACATTCAGCCATGTTGTTTGTGAGGTAAGCCAACTGACCACTCTACCGCCGAGACCTGTTATGTAAATTTTTTTATGATAATTTTTTTTCATCTGCATTCTTTCTAAAACCCTTGCTAGCTAGCTTCTTCTCATTCATAGTTTAACATAGTCGCAACAGGCAAAATTGAATCAACAGAGACAACGTGAGAAAATATTTGACAGCCTGGCACGGCAAGGAAACAACAATGACCTTGATACATAATACCGTGGACAAAGAGCTGTGGAGAGCCATTACCGCCTACGCCAGCCGGCATGGCACCTGATGATGATGATGTGTAACATGTTTATACAAGAACTCCGGTTTTCTTGATTAATGCTGCTATATTTGAAAGCTTCCACCGCCGAAGACGGATGTGTCTGACCATTGGTGCAAATAAAACGGCGACACAGCGCATTTTCATTCTCTGGACTACATCCTGCTGGAAATCTAGTGGGACAGAGATCCAGCGGGAGTTTGAGAATGAACGCTGAAGAAGAAAGCTTCTAAAAGCTGCCATACAGCTTTCTGTGGATGTCTGTTTCTGTGGGCCAGTACTCCCCCATCAACTGGTTTAGCGGAATGCAGTCTTGCGGAATACAGCCTGTGGTGTATGCTCATATGGAGTCAAAGTGATAGACATTTTTTTTTTTAAAGGAAAGAACTAGTCAAGAACAGAGAAAGATGACATGTTGAAAACTTGTGATTCACTGTCAAGGTGAATGTATAGTTACCTTTTCTTGATACCTTTTGGTTGATTCAGTCTGTTTTTGTGCTTTTACAATTGTACCGCCATGTTTTAGTATTACACTCTTGAATATATAGATTTTACTTCAGTCTCAGCCATTGTCAAATACAATATTGTCTAATTACAGAAAGAATTATACAAATCTGTGTTATCTGTCTATTTTTGTCTATCTAGCTTGTTCCACAACTAGAAGCTAGTATGTTTCCTATAACGATATGAGAAAATTGGTTGTGTGTGTTGGAAGAATCTACCAGTGTAAAAGTGATCAAATGATCATAGTTTTATTGTCAGAACAAAGTACAGTGGAATCCTGTAATAACAACTTGGTCTGGACCGAGGAAATATGTATGTAATAACAGAAATTCACTATGTACAGTATTCTTCTTCTTCAGCGTTCATTCTCAAACTTACATTGGATCTCTCTTATAGCAGGACAATGGTCCAACTGGATTTCTAACAGGATGTAGTCCAGAAAATGGAAATGCGTTGTGTCACTGTTTTATTTGCGACACACTCGTAAATAAGATTATCTGAATGTTTGCATGACAAAAAGGGTTGTTTGACCAACGTATATATGACAAAACACTCTTCCACACTATAAACTAACTTCAGCGCTAGTCATTTCTCAACCCATTCATCTTAACATTGACGTAGGCGCTTGGGAGAGCCTCGCTCAGGATAAAACAGCATGGTGTTACAGCATTAGAACGGGAGCACTAGCGGCGGAAGAATTCAAACAAGAAACTGCAAGACAGAAGCGGACACGTAGAAAAGAAAAAACATCTCAACCTCACACAGATACCTTCTATTCTTGTCAATTCTGTAAAAGAACATTTTGTGCGCGCATTGGACTTGCTAGTCATTTAAAAACGCACTATTAACTTTATTATTTTATTATTTATTGTTATTATTAATATGGTTGAGTTTTTGGTCATCGTCGATTACGACGGACAAACATCATCACATCATATGACAAAAAGGGTTGTTGGAACAACGTATATATGACAAAAAGGGTTGTTGGTACAATGTATATATGGCAAAATGGGTTGTTGGAACAATGTATATATGGCAAAATGGGTTGTTGGAACAACGTATATATGACAAAATGGGTTGTGTGAGTAGGCTGCTTGAACAATGTACATAAGTGATGAAAAATATGTTACGTATGTGGGTTAACAAAATTTCAACTTGTATCATGTGTGGACAAACATTAATATCATTAGAATATAAACATTTTTTTACATAACTTCAGAAAAAAAATATTTCTGGCTATACAGTTGACAGAATACGGCCCCACAAATATGATTTATAAAGTACCTGTACTGCATTCACTGAAAATATATACTCATCGTGCAAACCAAATCCAACAAGTAAAGCTTGAAACAAGGTAATGAAGTTTTGCTAATTACACTAAACACATCGGAACACAAATTGATGTTTCGACTGAAAGGCCTTTATCAAGGATAACATACATATATACATCAAAAACGACAAGTTGGGACGATACAACTTCATTGATACATTGCCAGCCATTTTACTAGACATGTTAACGCAAGTTGTATCATCCCTACTTGTCATTTTTTATGTATATCTGTATGTTATCCTTGATAAAGGCCTTTTGGTCGATTTGTGTGTGCCTACGTATGTTTCATTTTACTATCCAAAAAAATTTAATTACCAATGTTTCATGCTTTGCCTATATTTACTGGTCCATCGCCTTCGTGTTGCCAAGGTCCAAAAGGGGAGCAAAGAATAGCGATACTGTTGCATGCCGTAAGAGGCAACTAAGGATGTTTTGGGGGGAGTTGACTGTCACATCCCTATAGGGCGTGACCTAAAAGCCATGCTGAAATCAGATGTCAAATTGAAACGTGATTTATCACAGCTGAGCTGTAAACCATGATACATTCTATTTTCTAGACTACCTCCTGTTTATTTGTAGGAGTTTGAGAACAAACACAGAAGAAGAGTCTGGTACATATAGAAAACACAGATACTGCAACTAACAAAGACACTTTTTGGTCTCATTTAAGACCCACACAAAAAAGCTAAATCTGGCCAACCTACCAAAAAATTTTGTTTCTCTATAGCAACTGCCTCATTACTTCTTCTTCTTCTGCATTTATTCTCAAACTCCTGCAGGATATAGTCCGGAAAACAGAATGCGTTGTGTCATGGTTTACAGCATTGCTGCGACATCTGCGTCTTTCGGCCTGACACATCCGACTTCAGCATGGCTTTGGATCACTGACCCTATATGGGATGGGACAGCCAACTCCATCCCATAACCTCCTTGGTCGCCTTTTACGACATGCGTGGAAGGTAAACAGTGTTGCTATTCTTTGCTCCCCTTTCGGGCCCTGGCGGCGATGGAGTCAGTCATCTGTACTGTTAGTGGACAGCATAAACTGGGTATGAGACAGATGGGGGAATCATGTCACAGACTAAGAGAGCTCTTGATGATATTGCATCACACCGAAAGACCTGGTGATGCTTCTTCAGCATTCCTTCTCAAACTCATGGATCTCTCGTTTTACAGCAAGATATACGCATGTGGTTGCATCTGTGGGTCTCACCAATGGCCCACTAGACATACCATCCATGCAACAGAAAACCTTAGTGGACAACATGCTGTTATATTGAGGTTATCTTCTTATAGAAGCTTCATGGCATGTCATCTATACAGTTATGATTTTGTTTTGTTGTTGAAATGTTTTTCATGTTTGCCTGAATATATATGTATGCATCCTCTGTGGTTGGGAGGGAGCCAGAGATGTACTTTGCAGCACTGAGGAGGAGGAAACTGACATCACTGTTTTTCCTATGGCTGAGGCCCATCATACAGGCACAGTGACTCAGGACGTGACAATCCTATTGACTTGAACATTTGGTTGCATGCCTGGAGCAATAGAGAAGGTCGCTATAACCAGTTGTCAATTGGTGGCGGGGAATGAGCAGTGAACCCTATCTTGGCTACAGTGGCTAGGAGCAGTGCATAGGTTGAAACCTACCTTCCTGGAGGTGTGATAGTTATTCTCTCGCTGTCCCGGGGTGGGCCAAAAATCCAGACTTCCCAGCAATATAATGGCATTAGGTCAAAGGGCATGAGCCCATTGACCGCTGGATCAGCAACCAACCAACCATGTTCTTTCAAAATACAAATACGGTGGCTACGGCAGAAACTACAGCTCAAGCAATGTGATGCTACTATATATAATTCTTGCATGTTGCTGAGATCATCTGTGCTTTTATTTTGTTTACTATAACTCCATCTTTTCAGTGTTGTGATTTTTTTTTCTTCCCTCCATACATCATTTATAATAGCAAGTATCTTTAAAAGAGTAGTATAATCAGCTGCTTTCAACTTTTCTAATCTTAACGCCACCAGCTATGACTTTAAAATGTTCTATCTTCGTCTGATCTCATCAAGTGTAAATTCATTAAGTATTATATATTCATCATCCTCTTTGCACACCAGACACATCCATAGGTGCTCCGATCTCCTCTTCAGTAAATCTCTCAGGGTATAACAGCTGATGGTTCCGGTTCTATGTTGTTCACTGCTCTTTTTGAAATCTTAATCAGGAGTTCTCTACGGGCCACACCCATCCTCACTCCCAATTCTCGCGTTCTTGATATTGACTCATGCTCAATTCATCTGAAAATCCTCTGATCGTGAGGACTCACGAAGAGCAATGAGTATGTCTGCTCGGTCCATAGGCTGACCGTCTGTTGTGGTGGCGAGAATAGCTAATTTGTGGCGCCGTTCGTTTCCCTCCACGCCCTCGTGCCCAGTGACAAAAATAAGCGTGAATTTTCGTAGTGATGCCCGATTTTAGCACTCTCTGATGACTCCACCCAATCCCTATGTACATCACCTGTTTTGTGAATCATATTCAGTGAGTAACTTAGTATGCACGCATGGGAATAGGCTTGCGATTCCAGCTGGTAAAGTGCCTGCGTTACAGTGACAATTTCCATTGTTAAGACTGCTTGTTGTTGCAGTAAAGGGAACATTAGCTTCGTATAATGTTCTTCCTTTTGATCCGACAGTAAAGGGAACATTAGCTTCGTATAATGTTCTTCCTTTTGATCTGACAGTAAAGGGAACATTAGCTTCGTATAATGTTCTTCCTTTTGATCTGACAGTAAAGGGAACATTAGCTTCGTATAATGTTCTTCCTTTTGATCCGACAGTAAAGGGAACATTAGCTTCGTATAATGTTCTTCCTTTTGATCCGACAGTAAAGGGAACATTAGCTTCGTATGTTCTTCCTTTTGATCCGACAGTAAAGGGAACATTAGCTTCGTATGTTCTTCCTTTTGATCCGACAGTAAAGGGAACATTAGCTTCGTATGTTCTTCCTTTTGATCCGACAGTAAAGGGAACATTAGCTTCGTATAATGTTCTTCCTTTTGATCCGACAGTAAAGGGAACATTAGCTTCGTATAATGTTCTTCCTTTTGATCTGACAGTAAAGGGAACATTAGCTTCGTATAATGTTCTTCCTTTTGATCCGACAGTAAAGGGAACATTAGCTTCGTATAATGTTCTTCCTTTTGATCTGACAGTAAAGGGAACATTAGCTTCGTATAATGTTCTACCTTTTGATCTGACAGTAAAGGGAACATTAGCTTCGTATAATGTTCTTCCTTTTGATCTGACAGTAAAGGGAACATTAGCTTCGTATGTTCTTCCTTTTGATCCGACAGTAAAGGGAACATTAGCTTCGTATGTTCTTCCTTTTGATCCGACAGTAAAGGGAACATTAGCTTCGTATGTTCTTCCTTTTGATCCGACAGTAAAGGGAACATTAGCTTCGTATGTTCTTCCTTTTGATCCGACAGTAAAGGGAACATTAGCTTCGTATGTTCTTCCTTTTGATCCGACAGTAAAGGGAACATTAGCTTCGTATGTTCTTCCTTTTGATCCGACAGTAAAGGGAACATTAGCTTCGTATGTTCTTCCTTTTGATCCGACAGTAAAGGGAACATTAGCTTCGTATGTTCTTCCTTTTGATCCGACAGTAAAGGCTCATTCGTATAGGTGGTGACAGATGACCGACCCGTCCATGTAAATCACATCATCCGTATCCTCGCATATTAGATGCCTTGACCTCAGCTTCCACACTTACAGGGCTGTTTCCTACACTCTCTGTTGAGTGTAACAACGCTCTTGGCTGCCTCTTGAAAGAACGTAGGAATAGGTATCCATTCCTCGCCAGGAATTATGTCTTCTGGGACGCAGATATGTTTAACAGTATCCTCGGTCCGACCCATCCACGATTTGCCTCTCGAGCCTGCTTCCCTTCACACAAGGGAGCTCACTGTGTAGTGGGTGTGTCTATGTCAGAACTCACCCTGAGATATTCACTGGCATCAATTCTATGAGATATGCTCAGAAAATCAAGGAGAAATCTCATAGCCACACAAGGATCTCATAGCAACCAAGAATGATCCGCATCGCTTCATTTTGAATTTTCTCCAGCCTCTCAATCTGTGTGTAAATTCTTTGCATGATACTGGCATAAATGATGTTTGGTTAAATCTGAAAGTCTGCTGTTAATATAGACATTGAAGGCATGACGAAAACAGATGTGCTGGACCTCGGACGTCTAGACTACAGAGTGGCCAACTGAGATGCAAATAACAGTTATACTGTGGAACTTGCAGCACAGCGTACATCACGCTCCCCGGCGGAAATCACACAATATATTCGTTGCGGTTATATGAGAGCGAACGCAGAAGAAGACATGGAACAATAAATATTTCATAAATTCACAACCTGATGCAAGAGAGTAAAACATTTATTTCACAATTGGCAGTGAATGCTGGGACATGAATATAATATTGTCAATTATTAACTAAATAGCGATCATCATACTTATTTGGCATTTACAGTTACTTACAAAACATGAGGACTCAATAATATTCCGCTCGAGAAAACAATTTTCCAAGTTGAAATGCAGAAATCTTCTTCTTCTTCTTCAGCGGTCATTCTCAAACTCCTGCTGGATCTCTAGTAGCAGGACCATGATCCATTCTAGATTTCCAGCAGGATGTAGCTCAGAGAATGGAAATGCGTTGTGTCGCCGTTTAATTTGTGCCAATGGCCCGACACAATCGTCTTCGGCGGGATTGTGTCATTTGATGTTTAAGATCTTGCTGAGACATCTTAGATGAAAGATGAGTAGTCTCCTCTCATGTTTAATGTCCATGTTTCAGATCCGTAGTATAGTGTACTCAGCACCCATGTTTGATAGATCTGTATCCTTGTTTTCAGTTTTAGCGTATGGTTTTTCCACGCTTGCTTTTACAGTCCGTCAAAAATGGTAGTCATTTTTCCTATACGTGAATTTATTTCATTTTCCAGGGAAAGTGTGGATATAATTATGGATCCTAGGTAGCAAAAGTTGTCGACTTGCTTTATATGGGTGTTATTTGTTGTTACTGTATATCCCTGACAGTCGAAGACTACAGCCCAAAAATTACTGGAGCAATTGTTACAACCTAAATAAAATATGTAATGGAGATTATATCTCATTTTTTAAGATGGAGAACCCTATGATGATGATGTCAGATGCACAATTTTGCATATCTTCCTCTTATTCTGGTTTTGTTCTCAAACTCCTGCAGATTAGCAGGATGTAGTCCAGAGAACAGAATGAGTTGCATCATGGCTTACAGCTTTGCTGAGATATCTACAATTTTTTCAACTTGATACATTCCTACTTCAGCATAGCTTCTGGACCACTTTGACTCGAAACTGGATGGGACAGCAACCCCAACCCATAACCTCCTTAGTCGCCTCTTACGACATGCATGGAAAGTATGCAGTGTTGATATTTGCTCCGCTTTCTGACTCCGGCAACACAGACAAATTTTGTATATAAAATAAATGCAAGGTATGAACAATAAGGGTGCATCAAATAAGACAATTATCTACAGGACAGCAAATACTACAAGAATGTGACATTATCTACAGCACAGCAAATACTACAAGAATGTGATATTATCTACAGCACAGCAAATACTACAAGAATGTGACATCTACAGGACAGCAAATACTACAAGAATGTGATATTATCTACAGCACAGCAAATACTACAAGAATGTGACATCTACAGGACAGCAAATACTACAAGAATGTGACATTATCTACAGGACAGCAAATACTACAAGAATGTGACATCTACAGGACAGCAAATACTACAAGAATGTGACATTATCTACAGGACAGCAAATACTACAAGAATGTGACATTATCTACAGGACAGCAAATACTACAAGAATGTGACATTATCTACAGCACAGCAAATACTACAAGAATGTGATATTATATACAGCACAGCAAATACTACAAGAATGTGACATCTACAGGACAGCAAATACTACAAGAATGTGACATTATCTACAGGACAGCAAATACTACAAGAATGTGACATCTACAGGACAGCAAATACTACAAGAATGTGACATTATCTACAGGACAGCAAATACTACAAGAATGTGACATTATCTACAGGACAGCAAATACTACAAGAATGTGACATTATCTACATGACAGCAAATACTACAAGAATGTGACATTATCTACAGGACAGCAAATACTACAAGAATGTGACATTATCTACAGGACAGCAAATACTACAAGAATGTGACATTATATTTACAAAGTTGAACACTAGTTTATGTGGTATCCTATATGCAGCCATAATTACATAGCTTAAGGTTTAGTTACAAATTTGAATGTATATACAATAACCAAAAAAAACAGTCTGTGTTGCTTAGCGACTACTGCTTTTGTTAACACTTAGGGTAGGTGATCCAATTTATTTTCATTCAACCGATCTACAATGAATGATGAAATAAATCTCCTTATTAAATAATCCTAGCTGCGAGCAGGTAGCTCTTGGCAGCCCATAGTCTTTCTGAGAAAAGCTCAGGTTTTTCTAATTTTCGTAACTGCGGCGACACCCAGAATCATAAACGGTCTCTGCGGCATGGATGTGGCAGACGTCTGTATGATTTCTTAGTTTTAACCCCCCTCCGAGTAGAAAGCTTTTATTCAAGGTATTCCATATCAATGACAGTGGAAAATGTAACCCTGCCAGCTCAGTAAGAGAGATTATAGATAATTAACATGTTTACATCATCCATGTTGTACTGGCAATATGATTAGATATACTAGCAACACCCAAAAAAATGTCACAATAGTTGAATTCACATTTCCATACAGGATAAGTTTAAAATATTCATAAAGGAAAAGTAACCGCACTATTTCATTATAAGAAGTCATTGTGTCATGAACGTAATGAAACTTCTCTGGCACAGTTACGAATAATTTTAACACAGCTGGAAACTCATTGATGTCATAAATGAGTACACAAGACTAGTACATCTTTTATAAATAATAACCAGTATCAGAAGATAACCAAACAAGTGGAGAGCACCAATCAGAAGTGATAACACAAAGGATCATGTACTAATATTACTGTTAATAATCTATCGTCTTTTCTCTGCTTTTCTTTTGACTTGTACATTTGGTTGCATGCCTGGAGCAATAGAGAAGTTCGGCATAACCAGTAGTCAATTGGTGGCGGGGAATGAGCACAGTGAACCCTATCTTGGCTGCAGAGGCTTGGAGCAGTTCATAGGTTGAAACCTTCCTTCTTAGTAGTGTGATAGTTTTTCTCTGGCCCGGGGTGGGATGAAAATCCACAGACTCCCCAGCAATATAATGCCAGTACATTGTCCAGCGCTGGATGACATCAGGAAAATGCTCCTCCCTCCAGGGCCAGATAAATGGAACACATTATATGGAACAAAACAACAACTCACAAACACATACATATATCACACAATGGCATTGGGTCAAAGGGCATGAGCCCATGGACCGCTGGATCAGCAACCAACCAACCAACCTCTGCTTTTCCTGTACGGCATTGCAAGATTGAATGACGATTGGTTTTTGGGTTATAAAAAACCCAAAATATAACTAAATATAAGGTCACTAAATATAACATTGTCAATGAAAAATTATTTTGCTGTCTTAGTGTTTCTTATCGCCCGTGTGTTGCCAGGGCCCGAAAGGGGAGCAAAGAATAGCAACACCTTTTACCTTCCGCGCATGTCTTAAAAGGCGACGAAAGAGGTTATGGGATGGAGTTGGCTGTTCCATCCAATATAGGTCTGTGGATATAGACATTAACAAACAAAAGCATAAGAAAGGAGACCTAGAGAAACTCTACGAAGAACCATTAATAGAGAAGGCATGTCAATGAACCTAAATAACATCCAAGAAGTGAAAGAGCCGGCAACACATAGACAGATATGGAAAGCTATGGTTTCTGCCGTAGGCGACGCCTATGGCCCTGGAGGAGCATAACATAAACAAAAACAGGAGTTTGTTATTTTTCATTGGCAATGTTACATTTAGTATTTTTACTATTTATTAGTAACTGTAACATTGGTACATTATCCTAATAGTGTCATCACTTAGTACATCTTTTATACTGCCATGTCCATCTTTATTTTGGGATGCGGACTGTAGTCTGTGATTTCAAAATCGTCTACTTGAAAGTCTTCAATGTCCTTAACTTCACGTCTGATAACCAGACGGGGAAATGGTTTGGGTTTGCGTGTCAACTGTTGGAACAAGCAGAAAAAATATTAAAATTGCTGTTGAAATCTTGATGTGCATCATTATTTGTCTGGGTTCACATTTACATCTCATGTCTAGGATATTCATTTACATCTCGTGTCTAGGATATTCATTTACTTCTCTTGTGACTAGGATATTCATTTACATTTCTTGTGTCTAGGATATTCATTTACATTTCTTGTGTCTAGGATATCATTTACATCTCGTGTCTAGGATATTCATTTACATTTCTTGTGTCTAGGATATCATTTACATCTCATGTCTAGGATATTCATTTACATTTCTTGTGTCTAGGATATCATTTACATCTCGTGTCTAGGATATTCATTTACATCTCTTCAACCGAAGATGGATGTGTCGGGAAATAGGCGCAAATAAAACAGCGACACCCGCCGAAGACGGATGTGTCGGGCCATTGGCGCAAATAAAACAGCGACACAACGCATTTCCATTCTCTGGACTACATTCTGCTGGAAATCTAGTAGGACATGTCCTGCTACAAGAGAATTCAGCAGGAGTTTGAGAATGTGCGCTGAAGAAGAAGAAGAAAACAGCGACACAACGCATTTCCATTCTCTGGACTACATCCTGCTGGAAATCTAGTAAGACCATGGTCCAGCTATAAGGGAGATCCAGCAGAAGTTTGAGAATGAATGCTGAAGAAGAAGAATTTACATCTCGTGTCTAGGATATTCATTTACATCTCTTGTGTCTAGGATATTCATTTACATCTCGTGTATGGATGGGATCTTCATATGATTGCCACGAACCAGTGACTTGTCCACCTTAACCCAAACCTATCAACCACACAACTGTTACTGATAGATTCGTTGGGCAGGTCATTTGGTGCGTATGCCAGACCATCGTCTGCCAAAGATACTTATCTATGGTGAGCTAGAGAAGGGTATACGATCTCAAGGTGGCCAAAGGAAGCGCTACAAGGACTCGTGAATTAATTTATAAATCACAAGGAAAAGTTTTGGCCAGAATCAGCACAGGCCGCTGTATTTCTGTTTCCAGGGTGCACCACGAGGTTCTTTTAGGATCTTGGTTATCTGCTAACCCTGGGTCCGCCGAGAGCAGTGCGTTCCTCATGCACCCAGCCTGTGTTCCATTGTAAACAAATCATTGATTACATAACTCACCTGCTCTTGTAGAGACTTCTCATGGTTAACATACACATGTGCATCCCCAAGCGAGTGGATAAAATCTCCCGGCTGTGAAACCAGAACCAAAAAAAGAATTAATATATAACAACAATAATACCTATAACACATAAGAGTCATAGAGGTGCCACACTGGAGATATCAGGGGTGCCACACTGGAGACATTAGAGGTGCCACACTGGAGACATTAGGGGTGCCACACTGGAGACATCAGGGGTGCCACACTGGAGACATCAGGGGTGCCACACTGGAGACATCAGGGGTGCCACACTGGAGACATTAGGGGTGCCACACTGGAGACATCAGAGGTGCCACACTGGAGACATCAGGGGTGCCACACTGGAGATATTAGAGGTGCCACACTGGAGACATTAGGGGTGCCACACTGGAGATATCAGGGGTGCCACACTGGAGACATCAGGGGTGCCACACTGGAGACATCAGGGGTGCCACACTGGAGATATCAGAGGTGCCACACTGGAGATATCAGAGGTGCCACACTGGAGACATTAGGGATGCCACACTGGAGACATCAGAGGTGCCACACTGGAGACATCAGGGGTGCCACACTGGAGACATCAGGGGTGCCACACTGGAGATATCAGGGGTGCCACACTGGAGACATCAGGGGTGCCACACTGGAGACATCAGGGGTGCCACACTGGAGACATCAGGGGTGCCACACTGGAGACATCAGGGGTGCCACACTGGAGACATTAGGGGTGCCACACTGGAGACATCAGGGGTGCCACACTGGAGACATCAGGGGTGCCACACTGGAGACATTAGAGGTGCCACACTGGAGACATTAGGGGTGCCACACTGGAGACATCAGGGGTGCCACACTGGAGACATCAGAGGTGCCACACTGGAGACATCAGGGGTGCCACACTGGAGACATCAGGGGTGCCACACTGGAGACATTAGGGGTGCCACACTGGAGATATCAGGGGTGCCACACTGGAGACATCAGGGGTGCCACACTGGAGATATCAGAGGTGCCACACTGGAGATATCAGAGGTGCCACACTGGAGATATCAGAGGTGCCACACTGGAGACATTAGGGATGCCACACTGGAGACATCAGAGGTGCCACACTGGAGACATCAGGGGTGCCACACTGGAGATATCAGAGGTGCCACACTGGAGACATCAGGGGTGCCACACTGGAGATATCAGAGGTGCCACACTGGAGACATTAGGGATGCCACACTGGAGACATCAGAGGTGCCACACTGGAGACATCAGGGGTGCCACACTGGAGATATCAGAGGTGCCACACTGAAGGCATCAGGGGTGCCACACTGGAGACATCAGAGGTGCCACACTGGACACATCAGGGTTGCCACACTGGAGACATCAGCACAAAAAACTCTACCCTCAGCCATTCAGAGAAGTATACAAAAATCATCCCCAGATCATTCTTTGATGTTATCAACCCAGGATTTTCTTTTCCCATCTCTTCTTGGTTGGTTGGTAGGTAGCTGATCCAGCGGTCCATGGGCTCATGCCCTTTGACCCAACCCATCTCCTCTTCAATCCTTGAACGTTCCTTGCAAAATAATTTTAGAAAGTGAGTCGAGTCTCTTTATATGTCCAAAGCAAACAAGTTTGAGTCGTTTAACCTTAAGCATGCTGTGTTTACAAATACATAATTTCTCTTCTGCTGCTGAATTGGTTTTCGGAAATGTTACGCAATAGTCGGTGGCTGTTTTGAAATCGCGATAACTTTTTTGTTGTTACAGATATTTAAATAATATTTGCATATAAATAAAGAATCAAATTCTGCATATATTGGTGTACGTTTTGTTTGTGTGTGTGTGATACGAGACATGTGAGAAAGTGATAAAGACAGATTTAGACCTATCTAGATCTAGGAGTACCATATTTTTGATCGATCGACAGCTGTGAAATCTGTTGACTATTATATATTTTACATAATGGAAACCTCGTGGCAAATTCTAAATAATGAATATGAAGAACTTACCTCTCAAGTTTTTCACTTTTCCAGCTGAAAAAAATGATTTCACTGAATATACAATGATAGAAAAGTATAATAAACTCGATTCACTGTCATGTCGCTTCGCCACGATGCAGATGACTGCAAATTGCTTGAATTTTCATTTAAAAATCACTTGACATTGTATTCCCCGCCATCTTAACATTTGATGATATATTTTCTTCTCAATGTTGCCAAAACATTCTGTAAAAAATTTACCAGTCTCGAATTTTACATTTGGTTTCGGGGTTTAGCTAACCAGTCGGTGGATTTCGCCCGAAATCAAGATGTATGCACCGCCCTAATTGTAAGCACAGCGTACTAAAGGTTAACCACTTCCAAAAGTGGTTCGTCATAACCTGCAAGTTTATTCATTAGCTGCTGGACAAATATACTTGTCTTGTGTTCTATATAACTAATTCTTATCAAACTTATGTAGCACTTGTATTTAAAAGTGTGAATCCTTCTTTCTGTGTCTGCACCGAGTGTCCAAACTTTGACAACCATATAAAATTATACCTGGTACTTAACACTAGCAATCTCAACAGATAGATCTTTATTATTACCACATTAAACCAGTGGAGGAAGAAGAGGTAAAAATTAAGTATGGATTGATAAGGTGCATGTTAGGCAATTGTGGCCTCATCACGAGATAGCAGAACATCTTTTAAATAGTAGATTTGATTTGATTGAGTTTCCATGACGAGGAGATAAACAGCGTGAAGCGTCTGCTAGCTATAATTCGATCTTCCAAAAGGACGTTCGTTCCAGGGGAGGGAAGGCCTCTCAGTGAGTTATGTGCAGACTATTGGATGCTGCGTAGTATGCACCTTTAGCGAAAGTTCATTTTGTTAAATAATGTATGAAATTAGTTCCATAAAAAACATCTGCTTAAAATGAACCAATTGATAATATTGATAAAGACTGGACCGGATTAAGATTCTCCACACTTAAACAAGAAACGGAGAACAGATAATTTTATAATGTTTCCATATATTGACACTTCAACGACACTGGAGGGTTATAGATTTGATGATGATGATGAATATATCATCATACAGGAGAAGCATGACAAACCAGGAACAATATAGCACATCTTTCTCTCACAAGCACACATAGAAAGAGACAGAGATATAAAGGAGATGCATGACAAACCAGGAACAATATATCACATCTTTCTCTCACAAGCACACATAAAAAGAGAGATATTGTCAAGAATTAATTAACCAAAAAAAACCCACCTTAAGTTGTGTCACATGGGCAATCATACAGGTCAGTAGAGCATAGCTTGCAATATTGAATGGTACACCCAGTCCCTGAGGACACATAATTGGAATATTTCTATAACCATGATAGATAACTTATGCGCTGGTGATTCTCATGCCATACCTCAACACAATCCACACCAGTGGCGTAGCGAGGGGGGGGGGCGGAGGTGCGGACCGCCCCGGGCGGCATCATCGGGAGGGCGGAAAATTTATTTTCGTCCAGTCTTTCACAATCACTTACATATTTCTTTAATGTCAAAAGGACGGAAAATTATGATTCCGCCGCGGGCGCCATTGACCCACGCTACGCCACTGGTCCACACTCACAATTTGAAAATAAGAACATGAAACTTTTGTTCTTCTATGCCGAAAATGGATGTTCTGAACCTGGGAGGCGCAAAATAATGCAGCTCTGATGTGAAACCAGTAGCACAAAGTACTTCGCTCTCCCCAGTGAAAAATCACACGAACTATCATGTTGGTTCACCTGTAAACACTGATCTCATCCCAATGAAACAGTGGAACACATCCTTATCGACTGCCCTTACATTTCAACTGCCAGGGCCCGCCGAAGACAGATGTGTCGGGCCATTGGCACAAATAAAACGGTGAACAACGAATTTCCATTCTCTGGACTACATCTTGCTGGAAATCTAGTAGTCCTGCTACAAAAGAGATGCAGCAGGAGTTTTAAAATGAACGCTGAAGAAGAAGAAGAACTGTCAGGAAAAAACCTCTACAGATACCCTTAATAGTCACTATCTTACTGTATGGATCACTAAGTCGATTTCAGAAGACCTGCACTTTTTTTAAGAATGACATTGTGCCGAAAAGAGTAGCATTACTCATCAGCATTTGAATATTGACAACATTGTGTTGGTTATCAGAGAGTGAACGCAGAAAAAGGTTCTGGGTTCGTTCTTAAATTTCTGCAGATAAGAAAAATGTAGTCTGAACTAAGTGCGTAGTCATGGTTTACAACTTTGAGGCAATATCTGCACCTTTCGGTCTGAACATCTGACTTCAGCATGGCTTCTGGTTTACTTTGCCCTATATGGGGTGGGGCAGCCAACTCCACCTCACAGCCTCCTTAGGCACCTCTTACGACATGCATGGAAGGTAAACAATGCTATTATTTGCTCTCCTTTCAGGTCCACGTAGCACACAGGTGCTATGGTTCATTATTTTCAAACATTTTTTTGTGTGCCCGTTCTCAATCTCCCATCAGATCTCTTTTGTAGCAGGATGTTCATACCAGATTTCCAGCAGGACATATTCCAAAGAACCAAAATGCAGTGCTGCAGTTTTATTAGCACCAATGGCCCCACACATCCGACTTTGGTGTCGATAACGAAATACATTAAGTGTTTTTACCACTTCCAGTAAACTGAAAGTCTGTAACTAAATCGCTAGAAGTAGGTCAGCAGTACAAGAGAACTGGTTCTCGTACTTACACGCTGTCACAGTACTCAAAGCTAACCACTTTCAAGCATGCTTGACATTTTTGCTGCTGTCTGTATTACTATCGTGGCCAGACACAAAACAAATATTCAATAATTCTATCTGATCTGTTAGTCAGTCATTGAATCATCGTCACTACACTGCAAGTCCATAGGTGCTCAGATCTCTTCTTTAGTGTAGCAGCCATTACACGTTGACTGACAGTCCCAGTATGCTGTTGATTGACCATCATTCTTTCTTGCCCACAAAACCACTCCTTTCTAGCGACAACACATGTCAAACCAAATTCCCGTATTCTAGTCATGGAGCAGGAGTCATCGTCACTTATACAGTCATTTGTTCATGCGTTTTCCCATTGGGCGTTCAAATTCATCGCTCTACCAACAGCCGTAGTAGCAGCGTGTGCGGCCAACCTATTAGCTCTCTCATTACCCCGGGCTCCTGTATCTATCTGTTCTTACATGTAATGTAACACCTCTAATAAAACAAATATTGAATAATTCCACATGATCTGTTCTGACATACAAAATGAAACACTATTATAACTAGACATTACTTACCATGTCAGCTGATCTTTGATACAGTTGGCAGGACAATTCTCCATTGGCTACATAAAACTGAACTAGGCAGTGACATGGGGGCAGTGCCATCTGTGGCAAATCTGTAAATACATCAATAACTCATACTTGATATTGTAATCTCTACAACGTATAAGATTTTGATAATCAAGCTGACAGCAAAGATATGATATTTAAATCTTTCTGCTCATTCTAGCTTTGATTCTCTATGCCCCAATTTGTTCCTATTTTGCAATCTTTTTATTTTCTTATTCTTTGAATAGTTTCTATGCTCTGAAGTTTATACAGGAAGGTGGGCAGCCTCTATAAATTCAGTCGTCAGCAGGAGGTCCTCACAGTTGCTCCAACAGCTTCACCTTCAGATCTGATCTGTCTCTTGGGGGTCATATTTTAGTTATCAGTTATCACACAGAGTGGACATGTCTGATGAATGTGTTCTGGAGTTTGGAGACCCTTTTGACATAGGAATTTATCAATTTGGACAGAATCTTTTCATTTGATATAGGATGTTTGATTTTAAAACTAATAATTTATACAGGTTTGTTTGTTTGAATCCCCAGGAACATTTGCAGTGTAGACATATTAACATTTTTATTACATACCATCCATACTTTGATCCTATACCATTACAAATTACGTTGAGTCGATAAAGCTATTTATATCAACATAAGGATGGTTCCGATCAAAAGTGTAGTATGTCCACATTACTTCTGACATGAACTTTATTTTTTATGATATCAATTTTGTAAGTTATTGATAAGTTTCGAACGTGTGATATGTGATACCATTTCTCCTTATATTTTCTACATATATATTTTTAAGTGTACATTTCGTAAATGTATAACTGTTTTATTTACTTTGGTCACATTATTTACTGAAATCCAACCTGGCAATAACTGGCAACAGACAAGAAGAAAGAGTAAAACACCACCTTATTTAATGCCCTGCACTAAAAGGCCTACGAAAACAACTTTACCACCAAACCCCTCTATCAACAACACCCTTTATACAGTCACATCACAGCTGAAGAAGACATGCACTTACCACCACCTGGCACAGGGAAGAAAGAGTGAAAGCTCACCACCCGGGGATCAGATAAATAAGTACGTTGTCATTGACATATGGGATTGGACAGCCAAATCTACAAATAACCTCAGTCATCTTCTTCCGGCATTAATGGAAGGTAAACAGTGTTGCTATTCTTTACTCCCCTTTCGGACCCTGACAAGACACAAGAGATCAATCTGTCAAAGTGAGGAAAATAGCCTGTATGTTGTTGGTGCCCCAGGGGGGCAAAGAATAGTGACTGTATCTACCATGCAAGTCATAAGAAGTGACAAAGGAGGTTTTGAAGTGGAGTTCGCTGTCCCATCCCATAAAGTCTCAGTGACCCAGAAGTCATGCTGAAGTCTGATGTATTAGGTCAAAAGGCACAGATATCGCAATTAAGCTATAAACCATAACAGCACATTGTGTTGTCTGGACTTCATCCTGCTAATGTGGAGGAGTTTGAAAATGAATGCAGAAGTTAACGGCAAATATTTAATCTACTGTTCTTACAACCATCTTTAGAGGAGACACATCTATTTGCTCACTTTAACCTCTAGCAGCCCAGCTAAAAATAGCGCATATTGTGTCTCGACACATTACCATTTTTTATGACATTGCTTTTTTGGTGTAATGTTTTTATTTATTGAGTTATTGATTTCAAATTCCGAGACAAAAGAGATAAATGGATGCTGGGTATGATTTAGAAGTGTTATTTGCTCGTGTGTGTGTCAGTGTTATGCTGTGTAAGACCAAAATCGAGAATATGGACAAATGCACACAAAGTATTTACTGCGTCAATGTCATGCGTAGGCCTAGTCGAAGAAAACACGGCTTCTCAAATTCCTCATCGTAAAAAACATTGATTACATCACTATTCTTCTTCTTCAGCTTTCATTCTCAAACTCCTGCTGGATCTCTCCTGTAGCAGTACTACTAGATCTCCAGCAGGATGCAGTCCAGAGAATGGAAATGCGTTGTGCCGCCGTTTTATTTGCGCCAATGGCCCGACACATCCATCTTCGGCAGAAACATCACTATTCAATATTATAAACAACTCTCTCAAACACCATACGTTGATCTACAGTAACTGAAACACTAAAGCTTTAAAATTCGTCCGTTTCTGAATCATAATCCATGAAGAAATAGCGAAAAATGGTGGTACCGATGCTAAGCCTACACAGTTCGGCTTCCAAACGGTCAAGAACGGTAAAATAAATTACAACTACGCATTTATATTGCTTCGGAAAACTAAGCAACAATCACTCTAGCATACACTTACTATAAGAGTATGATGGGAAATAAACATGAATGATTGTTGTCCATGACTACCTCGATGTAGACATTTGTCAATGTCAGACGACTATAGCTAGGTGACATTTGTAGACTACAAGTTGCTACAGGTTAAATATATTTACCTTTTGGATTCCAGGCACACAGGACAATTGTACGATCATTTGGAGCATTTTTTATCTTCTCAATAACTGTCTTAAGTTGATCAACTCCCTTCCCTGCGTAGTCAGCATGCATGTCTGTGTACGCAGCTCCAAAATGACGCCACTGGAAGCCATAGACTGGTCCTAAATCTCCTGAATGTATAAATCTTAAATATTTAGAAAATGGTCTCAAAGAAAAGGCTATCGAGTTCTGCGCTTATTCTCAAATTCCTGTAAATGAACAGGATGTAGTCCGGAGAACGGAAATTTATCATGGTTTACAGACTTATTTAGATATCTTCGCCTTTTGGTCTGGTGACATCCAACTTCAGCAGACTTCTGAGTCACTTTGACCCTCTATGGGAGGAGACAGTCAACTTCACACCTTAATCAACTCTTACAACATGCATGGAAGGCAAACTTCTTCAATGTTCCTTCTAAAACTCCCGCTGGATCTCCTTTGTAGCAGGACCATGGGCCTACTAGATTTCCAAAAGGATGTAGTCCAGAGAATGGAAATGCATTGTGTCACTGTTTTATTTGCGCCAGTGGCCAGACACATCTGCCTTCGACAAGGACAGGTAAACAATGTTGCTATTCTTATCTTCCCATTTGGGCGCCGGTAACACACAGGTGTATGAGTTATGAATCAGAGTCAAAGCACATGTTTTATCCTAAGTTCTCAGCTGTCTAGATCATTGTCATGCGTCACAGCACTAGAATCATTCCAATAATTGTCTACAAATAGCAACATTACTAGTGGTATGCTGTCATCAGACCAGTCTACTGTCATGCTATCATTAGATGTTCAGTGGTGTGCTGTCATCAGACCAGTTTAATGTCATGCTATCATTATACCAGTTCAGTGACGTACTGTCATTAGACCAGTTTACTGTCATGCTATCATTATACCAGTTCAGTGACGTACTGTCATTAGACCAGTTTACTGTCATGCTATCATTATACCAGTTCAGTGACGTACTGTCATTAGACCAGTTTACTGTCATGCTATCATTATACCAGTTCAGTGACGTACTGTCATTAGACCAGTTTACTGTCATGCTATCATTATACCAGTTCAGTGACGTACTGTCATTAGACCAGTTTACTGTCATGCTATCATTATACCAGTTCAGTGACGTACTGTCATTAGACCAGTTTACTGTCATGCTATCATTATACCAGTTCAGTGACGTACTGTCATTAGACCAGTTTACTGTCATGCTATCATTATACCAGTTCAGTGACGTACTGTCATTAGACCAGTTTACTGTCATGCTATCATTATACCAGTTCAGTGATGTACTGTCATTAGACCAGTTTACTGTCATGCTATCATTATACCAGTTCAGTGATGTACTGTCATCAGACCAGTTTACTGTCATGCTATCATTATACCAGTTCAGTAACGTACTGTCATTAGACCAGTTTACTGTCATGCTATCATTATACCAGTTCAGTGACGTACTGTCAATTAGACCAGTTTACTGTCATGCTATCATTATACCAGTTCAGTGACTTACTGTCATGCTATCATTATACCAGTTCAGTGATGTACTGTCATTAGACCAGTTTACTGACATGCTTTCATTATACCAGTTCAGTGACTTACTGTCATTAGACCAGTTTAGTCCCATGTTTTTTTTAGTATCTTCTTTGTTAATTCTCAAACTCCTGCAGAATGCAGTCCAGAGAATGAAATGTGTCATCATGGTTCACAGCTGGACTGCAATATCTGTGTATTTTTTATTGACACATCCGAATTCAGTATAGTTTCTGGATTTTTTCACCTTCAATGAGATGGAATGGCGCATATTCCCACTCAAAACCTTAGTCACTCTTACAGCATGCATGATAGCTCACAGTACTATTCTTTGCTTCTCTTTTAGGCCCTAGCAACACACTGGTGTTTTTGAGTTTTTTTCCAAGAAGGAACATAAAAGCGCAAATATCAAAAGAAATGTTGAACAACCAGCAGTACTATTCTTTACTTTTCAATTTGCGTAGCAATATCCCTTAATTGTGTTTATAGGTACTAATGACTGGTATGCGAAGTCCTTGAGAGTTGGCCGTCAAGATGAAATTAGCAAGTTCGTTTAATCCACAGAAGTACAATGGTGTTCCATCATTTTATCTATATCTATTGTCTTTTCTCTGCTTTTGATGAGAGGACTGAATGACGATATGTTTTCGGACTATAGCCTTGTTTGTCATTTAATATGCAGTAATATTGTAACATCTCAGCAACAAGTTTCAAAAATGCATAAAATTAAGAAAACTCTGAAACCAGGAAAATTAAATCACCTTCCTCTCTTTCATTTAAACCTCTGCTGTCCAAAAACTCCCGGGATCCATTTGCATCCCATATGTGAACTCCTTTCTCAGAGAGCTGATTGCCATTTGTTGATCCTCGAATGAACCACAGTAATTCTTCCAGGATGCCTCGCCAAAACACTCTCTTGGTTGTCAGTAGTGGAAATGCTAAAACAAATTATTGTACAAATTAATGAAAACTCAAATAAACCTTGTCATTTGTTTTTAAATTCTCATGTTCATTCTCAAACTCCTGCAGATTAGCAGAATGTAGTCCAGAAAATAGAAATGTGCTGACTTTTACAGCTTTGCTGCGAAATCTGTGCCTTTCGGCCTGACACATCTAATTCAGAATGGTCTTTGAGTCGTTCACTTGACCCAACATAAGACAGGAATTAATTTATTTCCAGACTACAATATTAATTATTGAGCAATAGGCCACTCAAATGCAACAAGCTGAAAATGACGTAACCGTGTACATCACCATGTTTATTGCATCTTGGGCAGAATTGCAAAAGGAATTTCTATAGATGATGCTGTCAGTCTCTTATGTAGAACACAGGTTTTTCTTCTTCTTCGCTCTCAAACTCCTGTAGATTAGCAGGATGTACGGAGAAGTAAAAACAATAATCCGCAACACATACACAGCAAAGTGGAAGAAACAAATGGAAGGGGAATACTAACATGATGCAATATATCTCCTCCAAAGATATCAACAGACCACAATATTTCGCCTTAGAATAGGCCACTGCAGACTGTTGGGTCACCTTTACCGATTAAGGATCTCATACACAGATGAATGTCCATGTGGATCTGGAACCCAGACCCCAGAACACATACTTCAGGACTGCCCAACATACAAAGAGCAGAGACAGCAGACCTGACAAAAGGATACAGACTTGAGGCAAAAGGCAGCCGCTCTGACCTGGAGAAGACAGTTGACTTTGTCTTGACGACAGGCCTGACGGTATAGCATGACCACAGATGCTGAACGCAGAAGAAGAAGCAGGATGTAGTCAGCACGGATATTCGTGTGTACTCCGCCGGGAGGTAGTTACTTTGTGAGGCTTTGAGATGATATGGTGAAGTGAAGAAAGATACTTAGAATATCATGGAAGACTTCCATATTTCAGTTGGACACGTCTGTGTGTTGCGATCATTTCTATTCGTCATCTTTTAATGTTTTGTGCACATCTTGACAAAGACCGTTTGGTAGAAACGATGTTTTGTGTATTGTAATTTGTATGTTTTTCTTGTTTGCACATCATAACCCTCTAGTTTTAGTGATAGTCCGTCATGTCTAAGTGGAACTTTTTTCAAACCTGTGTTTTACCAAAGTACTAAAAGAAAACTACACCTGTTTGGTCATATAAAAAGACAACAGTTTAGAAAGACAAATAATGGACAGCAGAGCACCGGGGCGGAGGAGAAAGGGCACACCAAGAAGACGATGGACTGACGACATTAAAGATAACATGAATACGTCATTGGAAAATGCAAGCCGCAAGACAGAGATGGGTTTAGGAAGTTGGACACTCACTGTAGACAGCAAGACTAATTACAGGCATTTGATTACAAATGTTACAGACGAATTCTGAACATCTCCTATAGAGAGCATAAGACGTATGTAATGGTGTGTGTGTGTGCGCGCGCGCATGTTTAGTCCCAGAGGGAGGCATTCCAGTGCAGCAGGATTCCAGGATTATATCTGCCAGGTGCGCAGCATATACTTCTGGGTCAACTAGTTCATTCTTCTGCTAGATCTGATCCACCTGCTATAATGGTACATCTAACATTTCCCACCACCTGGGAGTGTCACAAAAGGACAAAGGTGCAATATCTGCTGGTCTGCATCTCTTCGTCACCCATAGGGACCATTTGACAGAAGAGAAATCTAAGAACCTATTGGTCAACTTTCTTTTGTCATTCCTATGACATGCCTGGAAAGAAGACAGTCTCACTATTCTTTGCATACTATTGTTTTCTTTTGGAGATTATTCAGTTCTATCATAGTGTGGTAGTTTTTTATGGTGGTTCTGGTAGTGAGATTTGGGTATTGCTCCTACGGAACTGGAAAATGTGTCTGTGATCTCTCTTGTTATGTCTGGTAGTTCTTATATTTTCAGTTTAGTTTTTTGAATCGGTGTATAAAACTGCTCCTCTTCAGTGTTCCACTGGCTAGGTCACAGTATCTGGTCCTCATTGGATGTGCAAAAGAGAACAATAGTATGCAACATGATTGAAGATACGTACCCCAGAGAAGTATGCCTACAAGTATATACAGATGGATCAGCAACCAGAGCAGTGAAGAATAGAGGTGCTGGAGCCTACATAAAATATATAGAAACAGAAAATGAATCCACATGTTCACCAACTGGAATATTCTGCTCCAACCACTCTGCAGAAGTACAGGCTTTAAACATTGCTGCAGAAATAATTAAAAACACAACAAGCCAATGTCAACAGGTGATATTTCTTACTGATGCTATGTCTGTCCTACAAACCCTTGAGAGTGATAAACTGCTAGACCTGAAAGAAGCCATATCAGAAGTAAGCATCCAAAGAAAGGTAATACTACAGTGGATACCATTCCACTGTGGCATACCAGGAAATGAAGAGGCAGATAGGTTGGTAAAGGATGGAGTAACAAAGGAACAAAAAGACCAAGAAATCACCTACCAAGAAAAAGGGACCCTCATCAAAACCATCAGGAAAGTCGACCACCCAAAAGACAATTACCACTATCTCGACAGCGCAGAGCAGGTTATTATCTTCCGCCTCAGAACAGGACACAACAGATTAAACAGCCACTTAAATAGACTAAGACTGGTCCCATCACCACTGTGCCCTTGTTGGCAGGCAGCACAGGCCGCAGAACATATCCTGCAAGACTGCAGTAAACTAAACCAGTTAAGGGAAGAACACTGGCACACAGAGATGGATATGCACAGAAAGATGTATGGGAGCACTGAGGAGCCTTCACATACAGCAGCATTTATTAAGAAAACCGGACTTACTGTGTAGACATGTCAAACTGCAAACGAGAAGACTATTCTTTGCTTCCTTTCAAGCTCTGGACACTAAAGGTTGACATGGCATTATTTCACTGGCTCAGGGAATAGAGAGATTAGTGAGTCAGTCCCACAAACTCAAGTAGCTCATGGTTCTTCAGTGTTCGCTCTCATATAACCACAACGAATATATCGTGTGATTTCCGTCGGGGAGCGTGAAGTACGTTGTGCTGCAAGTTCCACAGTAGAACTGTGTTATTTGCACCTAGGTTGACCACTTGTGGTCAGGACGTCCGATGTCCAGCACATCCGTTTTTGTCAGCTAATGGTTCAAAACACAGACCAGACAACCATCCATATTTTATTGACAATGCGACTAAAAGTAGAAATGAAACATCAAAATTCACCAATAGTTGACAACATAAAAGCAATGTCCTACATAGGACATATTTTAGTTATTTGTTCCCCATTCGTTCTCAAACTTATAGCTGGACAATGGTCATACAAAATTTCCAGCAGGATGTAGTCCAAATAACAGAAATACGTTGTGTCAATGTTACATTTATGCTAATGGCCCAACACATCAGACTTCACCATTGGTAACTAATACAGTGTTTTTTACCAATTCCATTGAACGCTTGATGTCTGTAACTATATCAATAGTATAGTTGGTCAGCAATACCAGACAACTGATTCCTGCACCTTTCTGCTGGTCACCACGCTCATGGTCACTGATGCTTGAACTTTTGTCCCTCTTGCGTCTCTATCGCCATAGCCACAAACACCCACTAAGTTATTATTTCCCTAAATGTAACCAGCCACTATGAAGTGAGCAACAATTTGAGAACTATCTTTCAGATGTACCTAGACAACTGATTCCTTGAGTAACAATTTGAGAACTATCTTTCAGATGTACCTAGGCAACTGATTCCTTGAGTAACAATTTGAGAACTATCTTTCAGATGTACCTAGACAACTGATTCCTTGAGTAACAATTTGAGAACTATCTTTCAGATGTACCTAGGCAACTGATTCCTTGAGTAACAATTTGAGAACTATCTTTCAGATGTACCTAGACAACTGATTCCTTGAGTAACAATTTGAGAACTATCTGATGTACCTAACTTACATTCTCTCAAGCTATATCTCATCTGCATGCCAAAAATAGACTTTGTATCAATGCCTGTTCTGTTTCCTCGCAGGCAGCCATGATCAAGTATCTCCTGTATGGCATCCAGGTACTGATATTCATCATGTTTTCTGGGAAATTAATTAGAAATGTTACAAACATTTTTGCTGTAGGTTAGACATTTTACTTGAACCTTTAGCACGCTAATTTAGAATAACTGCAACAATTTGTGTTTACATCTTGCGTCACATCTTTGCAACCGTTGCTATGCCCCTATTCAGCGAGTTAAAATTATAGGAACATTAATGTCATGTAGACAAACCACCCATGCAACAGAAAATCTTAGTAGATGACATGCCGTTATATTGAGGTTATCTTCTTAGAGAAGCTTCATGGCACGTCATCTATACAATTATGCTCCTTGTGCTGTTATTTCGTTGTTAAATTGTGTTTCATGTTTACTTGAATATATATGTATGCACCCTCTGTGGTTGGGAGGGAGTCAGAGATGTGCTGTGCAGCACTGGGGAGTAGGAAACTGACAGCACTGTTTTTTCCTATGGCTGAGACCCTTTATAGAGGCACAGTGACTCAGGACGTGACAATCCTTTTGACTTGAACATTTGGTTGCATGCTTAGAGCAATAGAGAAGTTCGGCATAACCAGTAGTCATTTGGTGGCGGGGAATGAGCATAGTGAACCCTATCTTGGCTACAGTGGCTCAGAGCAGTGCAAAGGTTGAAACCTACCTTCCTGGAGGTGTGATAGTTATTCTCTGTCCCGGGGTGGGCCGAAAATCCACAGACTTCCCAGCAATATAATGCCATTTAATGACATTGGGTCAAAGGGCATGAGCCCATAGACGGCTGGATCAGCAACCAACCAACCATTAATGTCATGTGACTGGAATTACAGTCAAACTGTGTATGATAAGAACATGCATATTCCCTGTGGCAACTGTGAGGCTTGGACCTTTAAATTGAGATGTTACAAAAAAATTGTGCTTATACTATGGACAGTTAAAAAAAGGCAAACAAAGAAATATTACAAACATTAAATGCCGAAGAGATAACATCATAACAAGAAAGCTTAACTTTTTTTGGTCGTCTAAAGAGATACAACAGCATGGAAAGACTAATAGCAGAAGGTAGAGTAAACGGTCGCAGAGGAAGAGGCCACCCAAAACGACGATTGACAAATGATATATCTGACTGTTAAACATGTCGTTTGAGGAGGTAGGTCAACTCGTCAATGTTCACGAGGTGTTCAGAAGGTCCATAAAGAAGACTATATTCTGGAAAGAATATAGCACACGCAGATGATATAAATATAATTCATATCTCCTATTTTGGGAACATAGGCAGAGACAGACAGACAGATACGAAGATCACGAGTTGTAGAGAATGTCCATAAAAAAAGAATATGTTCTGGAAAGACTATGTCACATGATGATGATGACCGAAATTAGCGAATCACAGTTGGCAGTAATTTCAACTTCCTTTGTTGGTTGATGTTAGAAGAATGAAGACATGTTGGATAAATATGTTGTACATATCAGATGACATCTGCATATGTGTCATGTCAACAAGTACAGATTTTTCATATTGATATGGATTTTATGCCCAAAAATTTTTTTTTAAATAAAAAGGACTTTTGGTGTTAAATTTCAGTATTTATTACTAGTGCAAATTGTTTATCTCATATGCATGTATTAAACATATTGATTGGGGGGGGGGGAGGTCTTTTGATGCTAAATACTGATGTTTTTATTGAAATACAGAAATAAATAATTAAAAATACGGATTGATGAAAAAATAAGTTGACAGCCATGCGTCTGTCCAGATCAAAATCCATCGACAGCCTTCAATATTTATAAGCCTTAATGAAGTAAAATCATTATGGATTGTGATTCTTCTTCTTTAGCGTTCATTCTCATACTCCCGCTAAAGCTCCTTTGTAGCATAGAACTTCATGATCCTACTAGATTTCCAGCAGGATGTAGTCCAGAGAATGGAAATTCATTGTGTCGCCATTTTGTTTGCGCCAATGGCCCGACACATCCATCTTCGGTGGGGGATTGTAATTCTGATAGTGAGGAATTCATGGGAATAATGATGTTATCAGATTAGATATGGTAACGTTACTTTCATTATAAAATAATATCAGACATGTATAAACCTATTGAACTGACGTCAACTACAGGCAAGACCTGGTCTATTTCTGGAACTGTATTCAATAATGTGTTACTTTTACATGTTTTATTTATTTCTCCAACAATATTATATTATTATACTAGTTTCCATATGAAACAGCATAAAGACAATAGACTTAGGTGTGTTATCAGGGTTTCCACATAGAAAAATAAAAGTAGCCTAGTAATTTTTAAATGATTTATTTAGGTTTTTTCTTCACCCTTTTCCCATATTTAAATCCCTCTCACACCTCTTGTAGCACACATACAAACAAAACGTGCACCAATATATGCAGTATTCAATTCGTTATTTAGCCTACATGTACAAAAATTATTGTATAACCATTTTTCTTTTTAAATATGTAACTTTTAAGAGAGTAAAATAATGCCCAAAGCAGTAGAAGATTTTTTAAAACAACATTTGTTTAAATTATGCAAATTAGCCAACATTTTGAATATTAATTAGTTGTATGTGTATCTGAGAATCACAGCAATGTGATCAACAGATGTGTCTTGTCTTTGCGAATACAAAAATATATAGTTTCTGTTGTATTGTATGTTTAATAGATATATAATTTATTTCATTATAATTATGCTAATTAGCCGCCATATTGAATATCAATTAGTGTTGTGTCCATCTTCTTCTTCTTCTTTCGTTCACTTGAAACATGTCTATATCTGTAATTCTGTCTCCTTAATAAAACTCACTGTCTTTTGTAGTTCATACAGTGTCCCATAGAGTTTTGATTCCAGTGTTGTTTCCTCTGGCCAATATGTCTGCCTCAGCGTTTCATGCTCAGAACACTCTTGAAGTATATGTTTGGCACTCTGTGCTGCCTGTACACATGGCCGTGTTGCCAATCTTGAACTTTGTATACATGTGACTGCGGAGTCGGTTGTGTCCTGTTCTGAGACGTAGAATTATAACTTGTTCTGGTCTGTTCATATGATAGTCATCTTGTGTTGGTGTTTGTGGCTTTCTTATTGACTTGATCATCTGTTTTTTCTGATGGTAGGTGATTGGTATATCTGGTTGGTCTTCGGCTGCACCTTCCTTAGCCAGTTGGTCTGCTTTTTCATTTCCTGGTATTCCACAGTGAGAGGTTGTGTCCATCTGAAAATTCTAGAAATGTGATCAACATAAGCGTCTTGTCTCCGCAAACACAAAAATGTATAGTTTGTGTATTGTATTATTGAAAATAAAGATAATTATAAATTATCAGCTTGGCTACATTTTGTGGTCACAAGTTTTATTTATATTTTCCTATGTTTCATGTAAATTAATTTGATGTCAAATTCATTAGAAAAAATGCATAACTTTTTTCAGAATTGACGTACAGACTTGGTTGAGGCATCGTTGAATTGCAATTTTTAAGGGCTATCTAACTATATTTAATATAGTTTGCAATTATGTAGCACTATTTTGAAAATGTTGTCCAAGTACCTACTATACTATATGATATATGGGATGGGACAGCCAACTCCATCCCATTCGTGGTACGCCCCATTCTTAAGTCTTATCTAGATCTAATTATTTTATTATTAGGCTACTCTGCACTAATTATCAATTAGTTAAATTAGGCCCTATGCCTACTCATAAGAAGCCTACTTCTGCAACATGACAACAACAGAAAATAATTTCGCCCTTGCCCGCCTTACACTTTTTTGCACTTACAGATTTTGCCGGTCGTTCTTCCGAATATCCTTAGTTTGTGTGTCTACATTCCGCGTGTCGACGTTTGTTATGTCCTCTAAGACTTCTGTGCTAGACAATAGTTTTTCTGATGTCATGATTTCCTAACTTCTTAACAGAAGGAAATGTCTTCGCGTAAACTAATATGCCGACTACCGTATCGCCTGCATCAACACTGTAAATCAACTTATATTTTTCCGCCAAAATTTATTGACCCCGGAAATGATTCCAAAACGGATCTTCTTCTGTGTTCGTTCTCAAACTCCTGCAGATTAGCAGGATGTACCCCGGAGAGCGGAATGCGTTGTGTCATGGTTTACAGCATTGCTGTGATATCTGCGTCTTTCGGTCTGACACATCCGACTTCAGCATGGCTTTGGGTCACTGACCCTATATGGGATGGGACAGCCAACTCCAGCACATAACCTCTTTAGTCGCTTCGTAGGACATGCGTGGAAGGTAAACAGTGTTGCTATTCTTTGTTCCCCTTGCGGGCCCCGATAACACACGGGCGTTCCAAAGCGGGTAAATCATGATGTTTTCTTCTTCTTCGTTCGTTCTCAAACTCCTGCAGATATCAGGATGTGGTTCAGAGAACGAAATGCGTTGTGTCATGGTTTACAGCAGTGCTACGATATCTGCGCCATTCGGCCTAACACATCCGACTTTAGTTTGCCTTTGAATCATGGTGACCCTATATGGGATGGAACAACCAGATCAATCCCAAAACTTCCTTAGTCGCATCTTACGACATGCATGGTCTGTAAACAATGTTGCTATTCGTTGCTCCTCTCTCGGACCTCGGCAACACACTGCCGAAATCATAATTTTATTATAAGATCGCCAACCAAAAAAACAACACAAAAGGCAGCGGACAACATAGCAGCATGGGCAGAGAAAGGGGTGCTAAAGATCAATGCTGAAAAGTCCTCAACAACATTCTTCACACTCTCAAATAAGGACAAAGTAGTAGAGATAAAACTTGTAAATGTACATATCCAAACAGAAGATGAACCGGTGTACTTGGACACTGCACTAGATGAGAGACTGACATGGAGGCCTCACATTGAGAAAATAGAACCAACGGCAAGAAAGAAACTTGCCTTCCTGATTTGGCAGGTTCAAACTGGGGGAGGGACCAATAAGGCAACCTTAAAGAAGAGATATATATAGGTGCAATTAGACCAGTATTAGAATATGGATCAACAGCAGCCAAATCCCATCTACAAGCCATGAACAAGGTACAAAATCAAGCACTTTTCTTCGCCTAATCACAGGTGCAATGAAGACCACTCCCATAACTGAAATTGAAAAATTACAGGCATCACCCCCTTACCATACATGCCAGACACTAAAACCATGGTCCATGCAAAAAAGTACAAGAGCATGCTAGCACATCCAATGAGGGTCAGATACGGTGACCTATCCAGTGGGAGACTGAAGAGGATCAGTTGTATGCACCGATCTACAAAAACTAAACAGAAAATATAAGGAAGAACTACCATACATAACCAGAGAGATATCACTAACACTTTTTCCAGTTCTGTGGGAGCAATACCCAAATCTCACTATCAGAACCACCATAAACAACTACCACACTATGATAGAACTGAATAATCTCCAAAAGAAAACAATAGTATGCAGCATGATTGTAGATATGTACCCCAGAGAAGCATGGATACAAGTATATGCCGATGGATCAGCAACCAGAGCAGTGTAGAATGGAGGTGATGGCGTGTACATAAATTACCCTGAAAAAAGAAAATGAATCCACATGTTCACCAACTGGAATATTCTGCTTCAACTACTCTGTAGAAGTACAGGCTTTAAACATTGCTGCAGAAATAAGTAAAAACACAACAAGCCAATGTCAATAGGTGGTATTTCATACTGATGCTATGTCTGTCCTACAAGCCCTTGAGAGTGGTAAACTGCAAGGCCTGAAGGAAGTCATGCGAGAAGTAAGCATCCAAAGAGGGGTAATACTACAGTGGATACCATCCCACTGTGGCATACCAGGAAATGAAGAGGCAGATAGACTGGCAAAGGATGGAGCAACACAAGAACAAAAAGACCAAAAAATCACCTACCAAGAAAAGAGGACCCTCATCAAAACCATCAGGAAAGTCGACCACCCAAAAGACAATTACCACTATCTCAACAGTGCGAGTCATTATCTTCCGCTGTGATATCTGCGCCTTTCGGCCTGACACATCCGACTTTGGTGTCTGCTTTGGATCGCTGGCCCTATATGGAATGGGGCCCGCCGAAGACGGATGTGTCGGGCCATTGGCGCAAATTTTACGGCGACACAACGCATTTCCATTCTCTGGACTACATCATGCTGGAAATCTAGTAGGACCATGGTCCTGCTATAAGAGAATTCAGCAGGAGTTTGAGAGTGAACGCTGAAGAAGAAGATATGGAATGGGACAGCCAACTCCATCTCATAACTTCCTTAGTCGCTTCTTACGTCATGCATGGAAGGTAATCAGTTTTTCTATTTATTACTCCCTTCTCTGGCCTCGGCAACACACTGGAGAAATCATAATTTTATTATAAGATCGCCAACAACAAAAAAACACAAAAGGCAGCGGACAACATAGCAGCATGGGCAGAGAAAGGGGTGGTAAAGATCAATGCCGAAAAGTCCTCAACAACACTCTCAAATGAGGACAAAGCAGGAGAGATAACACTTGGAAATGTACATATCCAAACAGAAGACGAACCTGTGTACTTGGACACTGCACTAGATGAGAGACTGACATGGAGGCCTCACATTGAAAAAAAAATAGAGACGCAAAACTTGGTTGAGACGACATTTAAACGTATTTAAAGGCATCTCCAGAGAACTGTTCTACCCCTGACATTGCAAAGCATAAAGGGCATATAGCGAATGGAAGAAAGAAAAGACGATAATTCAATCACGGATGGCGTCTTCTTACTTTATTGTGCCTCCACAGCCAATGAAAAGTTGAAGAGAGAAAACAGTTTTTTTCTTTTCTCTCCGATCAACAAATAAGGTGGATTTCCCCTCATCAACAGGGACTGTCGACAGCCCATTATATCTATCCCTAGGTGAATAATGGTTGACCTTATTCACACTTATGGTTAAGCGTAGAGGTGGGAGCTTAAAACTGTCGTGCAAGGCCATATGTGTCGCTGTGGTTGCATTTAGTCCAGGTTTGTTCAAGGCTAACTTGATGTTTTCTATCCACCTTTTCCTTGTTCCACCTTTGGTTTACGCCCAGATATTTTTTATTATATGCTCTTATTAGTATTTGGTTTGGGTCCATTCTCATTTATGCCCACTAAGCCAATGTACATTCACAAATTTGTATAAATGTATAATTTAGAGAGAAAACTGCATTCGTTGTGACTGCTGCGATAAATCCCTTCAATCTATATAATAATTAATCATAAAACATTAACGCGGTTATGAAATAATTTACGGATGCAAAATATAAAGTCCATATGCTTAATAATTACGTAGATAATAAACAATAACGGTGTTGATTAATAACGGCGGGCCTTAATCAACAATATAAGAAAAAGGTAATCTTATTTTGGCCACTTCATGAGACAGCCGGGTTTAGAGAACATAGTCACAACAGGCAAAATTGAAGGCAACAGAGACAGAGGGTGACAACGTGAGAAAATATTAGACAGTTTGACAGCCTGGCACGGCAAGGAAACAACGACTTTGATACATAATACTGTGGACAGAGTGCTGTGGAGAGCCATGACCGTCTACTCCAGCCGGCATGACACCTGATGATGATGATTAATAACGGACAATAACTATTGATGAACGCACTATAGTACTTCTAAAGCTGAAGAGCTACTTTCCTTTTGATCGCGTACCGAGATTTGATAATAATAAATAAGTAAGTGTATGGGAATGTGATTTATGGATGCTTAAAAAAATTGCCGTTATTTTGTTGCCACAATAGATGCATAATTTGAAATTATGAAAGTATTAAGTATTATTGTATATGAAGCCAGTATATTTTGTTTCCCGCGACTTCTGTTTTATACCGAAATAACCTGTTGTCGATATATTATAATATTATTATATAATTTAAATTAATACTATAATATTTAATATAATACTAATAATTAGGGTAAAGTCAAAGGGAAGGGAGCAAGAGGTAGGCAGAGATACACGTGGGAGAGTAACATTACACGATGGACAGGTTACAGTCTGGCAGAGTGCACCACCAAGACAAGAGACAGGAGATGTTGGAGATACATACGTTGAAGACCAAAGAAGACAATGGACCAGCGACATCGAAGAATGTATGCACATGTCTCTAGCTAAAGCAGGTTTGCTTGCCCGGGACAGAAAGACGTTCAGAGTATCCACAACGAAGACAATGTTCTGGAAAAAATATGTGACTTGATATATATATAGTGTATCGCCCGTGTTTTGCGGGGGCCCGAAATGGGAGCAAAGAATAGCAACACTGTTTACCTTCCATGCATGTCGTAAAAGGTGACTAAGGAGGTTATGGGATGGAGTTGGCTGTCCCATTCCATATAGAGTCAGAGACCCAAAGCCATGCTGAAGTCGGATGTGTCAGGCCGAAAGGTGCAGATATCGCAGCAATGCTGTAAACCATGACACAACGCATTCCGTTCTCTGGAGTACATCCTGCTAATCTGCAGGAGTTTGAGAACGAAGCAGAAGAAGATATATAGTGTGTGTGAGTGTTATGGAATGAGTAGGACTTGGACTGAACAACCTTTTGATACCTATTTTAAAGTTTTTATGTGCTACTTAACAACATAACTTTAGCATAGGCCAGGCCTATCAATCTTTCCATCCAGAATTATGTCCTGTTTTGCGTCAATTCCCGCTAGTTGTGACTGTATACTGGCCACGTCTTCGTCATTGCATACACCTATGACACTTCAATGTCTATTAATTAAAGCGGATAGTTTCAGTTTCTCCATTCATAGGTACTTGGACTATACTGTGCATATAGTCCTACAGAAAATATTGCTTTAGGCTACCTATTACTAAGGTTCCTTAACCCATACTCAGTTTTTAAGTTTAGTGAGTAATGCAGGGTTGCAAGATTTATTAAGCTCTTTAACCATATTTTTGTCCAAAACATTGTAATTTTTACAGACTCTATGTCTGCTCTCCAAGCACTGGAATGTGATGGACATTGTAAACCTGAGCTAGCTGAAATATACCATCATGCCAACCAGCTGCTCACATCTTATGATGTCAACATTGTTATGCAGTGGATTCCTGGCCACTCAAACACACCTGGCAATGATAAGGCAGACAGACTAGCAAAGAGGGGAGCACAACAAGAACAGCCTTATACAGAAACAACAATGCACACAGTTAAAATGATTCCGAAATCTGTGAACAAAGACAATTGGATGAACAGATGGGCCATGGGAAACACTGGGAGGAAAATCTATAAATATATGACCAGCCCAAATCCTAAAGACAATATCAACCTCCTGGAAAGAAAAGACCAGAGTATCATATTCCGACTGCGCACACAACATGTACAGCTTAACAATCACCTGAACAGGAATACAACCACAACACACTCCAGGGTGCCGGCTGTGCACTCATCCCTATGAAACTGTTGAACACCACCTTTTTGAATGTCCAGCGCTGGATGACATCAGGAAAATGCTTCTCCCTCCAGGGCCAGATAAATGGAACACATTATATGGAACAAAACAACAACTCACAAACACATGCATATATCACACAATGGCATTGGGTCAAAGGGCATGAGCCCATGTACCGCTGGATCAGCAACCAACCATTTTTCCTTTTGGAAAACATTGAAATTTTGACATCTTCAGCAGGTCAACTCGTCCAGAATCGTGGAGTATTCAGAAAATCCATAAGGAAGACCACTTTCTGAAAAGAATATGTCATATGATGATGATGATAGGATGGTCAGCCCCGCCCCATAACCTCCTTAGTCGCTTCTTATGACATGCATGGAAGGTAAACAGTGTTGCTATTCTTTGCTCACCTCTAGGGCCACGGCAACACACAGGCTGGTATCCTATTTTATTTAGGTTATTAGGGGATGAGTTGGCCGTCCCATCCCCATATAGTATCAAGACGACCCATAGACATGCTGAAGTCAGATGTATCATCACAGGGTACAGATATTAGGGCCTATAGCTAAATTGTATGCAGATTTCATATTATTATAGTACACATTTTCACATCTATTGTTTGTAATTCTTCTTCTTTCGTTCACTTGAAACATGTCTATATCTGTAATTCTGTCTCCTTAATAAAACTGTCTTTTGTAGTTCATACAGTGTAAGGACTTTCAGTAACTGAGGTTGGGCCCTTTCGAGGTATAGGGCCCGGCACCGTCCCTGCCTGAACGTCCGCCACAGGGCAGGCACCATAACTTTTTATAGATACAGACATGTTTCCATTGTGTTTTGTGCGTGGCATCCTGATTATCTGTGCGCCTTTTGGTTGGATGCCTCCGTCTTCAGCACTCTGCTTACTTGGGCAGGACTATGGTCCTGCTCGAATGGGACTGCCCGACCAGTCTTAGTTTCCAGCCCCTGATGGCTGAACTAAGCCCCAACACCACTGCACGGTTATGGCCTTGATGGGGATTGTTTGTAATAAAATGGACAGTTCTATAATACCTATTTTATATGTAAATTATCAAAGCAATTGTCAAAACAAAATCAATGCAATAGTTTGAAAGTTGTGCCTATAGTTGGTTTCGACAGGCATGGAGAGTAGGTGGGAACGATTACGGTGGAAAGTGGGAAAGATGTGCAATCAGCATGGTACGTGAATTGATGTATATCAATTGAGCATCTGTTAAAAGATACTTCATTCATTCTCAAATTTTTGCAGATTAGCAGTATGTAGTCCAGAATATATAATGCGATGCAATTTTAATGGTTTACAGATTGGCTATGATATCTGTGGTTTTCGTTCGTCCCGACATATCCGACGACAACATGGTCACTTTGACCCTCTAGCAAACACGACAAATCAAAAATATGTAAGACTACTCGAAGTCTTGTTTACCACCATCATTTCAAGTAATCATTACTTGATGCCTTGTGATTTGATTTTTACAGATGCCCGCCAAGGGAACATTACAAGCCGTTCAAGTCTTCGGACGTAAGGTATGTTACTTATGACATTCTTATTCCAAATTTGGCAGCTGCTGGCAACTCTCTCTCATATATATATCTTCTTCTTGAACGATATATAATCGTTCGTTCTCAAACTCCTGCAGATTAGCAGGATGTAGTCTGGAGAACGGAATGCGTTGTGCCATGGTTTACAGCATTGCTGCGATATCTGCGCCTTTCTGCCTTTCTGCCTGACACATCCGACTTTAGCATGGCTTTGGGTCACTGACCCTATATGGGATGGGACAGCCAACTCCATCCCATAACCTCCTTAGTCGCCTTTTACGACATGCGTGGAAGGTAAACAGTGTTGCTATTCTTTGCTCCCCTTTCGGGCCCTGACAACGTACAGGCGATATATATATATATTGTTACAATGTGTTGCAGAGGACTGAAGAGGAAGCAAAGAATAGCAAGACTGTTTACATTCCATGCGTGTCGTAAGAGGAGATTAAGGAGATCATGGCATGAAGCAGTGTATTATTCCATATACATGGTCAGTGACCCAGAAGCCATACTGAAGTAGGATGTGTTAGGTAAAAAGCTTTCCAGAATAATCCGTTCTGTGGACTATATCCTGCTAATCTGCAGGAGTTTGTGAATGAATTCAGACAAAGAATGCTTGGATGCACTAGAGATACGTCAGTACGAGCCATGCGATTCTTACTCAGCTGTCAAGATGGGATAATACGGTTCTGTAGTGGATGAGCTTACCTCCAAATCACGGCTGACAAAAAAACACCTACTGCATTCTGAAATCCAGAAAGTGAAAAGTATTCGATTAAAGAGAGGAACCCGCAGAAGACGATGTCGGGCCATTGGCGCAAATAAAACGGTGACACAACGCATTTCCATTTTCTGGACTACATTCTGCTGGAAATCTAGTAGGACCATTGCCCTGCTAGAGATCCAGCGGGAGTTTGAGAATGAACGCTGAAGAAGAATTATAAGACATCATTTACACATGATTGGTTTATCATACGATTGACATGATTTAATCGTGAAATTGCACTATTTTGTACTCTCGAACACAAGTCAGACGGTGTCTAGATGTTGTTTCCATGTCACAAATTCTCCATCAGAGCTGTTTCAACATAAAGTGTGTAGTTAGTAGGAAAAAATGAGTTTACAATTAAACTTTATGACATTAGAACAGATTACAAATAATATTTTGAAGTATTTCTACAATGAAGCTACTTGATCATTTAAGAAATCAACTTCAACTGATATTCATATGTAAACATAGTGGTCACACTACTGTAATAGCCTATGCCTAATCAACTCACAGAATCTGTGTCTAAAGTGTTGTACAAATATCTTTTCTTGATATACAATAGTAGTACAAGATAGTATGCCAGCAAAGATCAAAAGATTTAATTTGTTTATAAAAAAAAACTGCACATGATGCGCAAATATAAAAATATATTTATTAGGTGTAATCAAATATGTCATATGTAAAAAATGGCAATAATACGTTAGACGGTTAATAAAATAATTACATATGTTTGAGAGCAAAACTAGTGAAACGTACTGTAGTAATTTTCTTAGCAGTGAATAATCAAACGTTTGTAACTACAAGAAAAATTTCCATAATATATTGTGACATTGAAAAATTTCCATAATATTGTGTGACATCGAAAAATTGTCACATCACAGAAATTCCCATAAAAGCAGGACTATACTTATTGTGAGTCTATATTTTTAGTAATTACTATCATCCTGTTGTGAAAACCCTAAAAGGAAGCATATAATAGTGACAGTTGCTGTGATAACTGGGGCCAAGTGACCCAGAAGCCTAGTCAGTAATGCTGGTCAGGTGTCTCAGGCCAAAAGATGTGGATATCGCAACACAGCTGTAAACCATGGCACAACACACTCCGTTTTCTGGTCTACATCTGCTAATCTGCAGAAGTTTAAGAACAAATGCAGATAGAGATGAAGAAACGGGAGTTAGTGATGGAGGAGAAACAAGATTATCAGATAATTTTATTCTTCTTCTTCGTCGTACGCCTTGCGGCGGACCCTCTGAAAGCATTCCGCTGACCGTCCTGAGAAGGACGTATGAGGGTGATCTGCGTTGTGTCATGTTTTACAGCAAGCTGCGTTATCTGCGCCTTTCGACCTGACACATCCGTCTTCAGCCAGCATTTTTTTGGGCCGGGTTGTCATTCCCGTATCTTCGATCCCTAGTACTTGGCCAGGCTACAGCAGGATTGCTGCACTCCTGTTTCCAGGCCCACTGCGTGGAAGTGTACTGAGGGTCTTGGCCAGCTGTGGTTCGCTGACCCTGATGCTCGACCAGCTATGTAGCGCCGGCCTGTGCACTCTGGTGTGCATGACATCTCTGGGCCCAATTAATAATTTTATTCGAAACATAATCTGTTGAAAATCTGTCCTCAGAAAACAGCAACAGCTGTAGCACACTGTAAGCGTGGTAATGGACTCATCAAGGTGAATGGGCGTCCACTCGAACAAATGGAGCCAGAAATACTGCGAGTCAAGGTATGTGCACTATCTGTGTCTACTGTGTCTGAGTTTACATAGAGAGCTATATTCATCTGTAAGTCTGATGTGTCTGAGTTTACTTAGAGAGCTAGTCATCTGTATGTCTGCTGTGTCTGAGTTTACTTAGAGAGCTACAGTCATCTGTATGTCTGCTGTGTCTGAGTTTACATAGAGAGCTACAGTCATCTGTATGTCTGCTGTGTCTAAGTTTACATAGAGAGCTACAGTCATCTGTATGTCTGCTGTGTCTGAGTTTACTTAGAGAGCTACAGTCATCTGTATGTCTACTGTGTCTGAGTTTACTTAGAGAGCTACAGTCATCTGTATGTCTACTGTGTCTGAGTTTACTTAGAGAGCTAGTCATCTGTATGTCTGCTGTGTCTGAGTTTACATAGAGAGCTACAGTCATCTGTATGTCTGAGTTTACTTAGAGAGCTAGTCATCTGTATGTCTGCTGTGTCTGAGTTTACTTAGAGAGCTAGTCATCTGTATGTCTGAGTTTACATAGAGAGCTACAGTCATCTGTATGTCTGATGTGTCTGAGTTTACTTAGAGAGCTACAGTCATCTGTATGTCTGATGTGTCTGAGTTTACTTAGAGAGCTAGTCATCTGTATGTCTGAGTTTACTTAGAGAGCTACAGTCATCTGTATGTCTGCTGTGTCTGAGTTTACTTAGAGAACTACAGTCATCTGTATGTCTGCTGTGTCTGAGTTTACATAGATAGCTACAGTCATTTTCTGTATGTCTGCTGTGTCTGAGTTTACTTAGAGAGCTACAGTTATCTGTATGTCTGCTGTGTCTGAGTTTACATAGAGAGCTACAGTCATCTGTATGTCTACTGTGTCTGAGTTTACTTAGAGAGCTACAGTCATCTGTATGTCTGCTGTGTCTGAGTTTACATAGAGAGCTACAGTCATCTGTATGTCTACTGTGTCTGAGTTTACTTAGAGAGCTAGTCATCTGTATGTCTGCTGTGTCTGAGTTTACATAGAGAGCTACAGTCATCTGTATGTCTGAGTTTACTTAGAGAGCTAGTCATCTGTATGTCTGCTGTGTCTGAGTTTACTTAGAGAGCTAGTCATCTGTATGTCTGAGTTTACATAGAGAGCTACAGTCATCTGTATGTCTGATGTGTCTGAGTTTACTTAGAGAGCTACAGTCATCTGTATGTCTGCTGTGTCTGAGTTTACATAGAGAGCTACAGTCATCTGTATGTCTGCTGTGTCTGAGTTTACATAGAGAGCTACAGTCATCTGTATGTCTGAGTTTACTTAGAGAGCTAGTCATCTGTATGTCTGCTGTGTCTGAGTTTACTTAGAGAGCTAGTCATCTGTATGTCTGAGTTTACATAGAGAGCTACAGTCATCTGTATGTCTGATGTGTCTGAGTTTACTTAGAGAGCTACAGTCATCTGTATGTCTGCTGTGTCTGAGTTTACATAGAGAGCTACAGTCATCTGTATGTTTGAGTTTACTTAGAGAGCTAGTCATCTGTATGTCTGCTGTGTCTGAGTTTACTTAGAGAGCTAGTCATCTGTATGTCTGCTGTGTCTGAGTTTACTTAGAGAGCTACAGTCATCTGTATGTCTGCTGTGTCTGAGTTTACTTAGAGAGCTAGTCATCTGTATGTCTGCTGTGTCTGAGTTTACTTAGAGAGCTACAGTCATCTGTATAACCCCAATTATATTTAGGCTAGTGTGTTGTCAGGGGACGAAGGAGGAGCAAAGAATAGCAACACTGTTTGCCTTCCATGCATGTCATAAGAGGTGACTAAGGAGATTATTGAGTGGAGTTGGCTATCCCATTTAGGGTCAAAGTAACCCAGAAGCCATGCTGAAGTCATATGTGTTGGGTTGTTAGGTGCAGATACTGTAGCAAAGCTGTAAATTTTCATGTGATGTTTGAATGCTCTTCCTTAGGCTGTCCCATTTATTGTCTAAGGTATTAACATTACAGATTAAAGATACTGAAGATAGAGAGTTGTGGAGGCCCATCATCACCTATGCCTGTCAGCACAACACCTGATGATGAGTCAACCTGTGATAATACTGGGTTTTTGAGGGGAAAGGGGTATGTTTTCACAATAGTTTTCTAAAGTTTTGTATTCGCCCATGGGGGTCGTGAAGACCTACTATAGAAATGTGAATAGCAACAGTGAGCAACCTTTATGCATCGCAGTAGAAGAAAGATATGGATATTGACTAGAAACCAGACCCCCCATACACCAACTTCATAGACAACATCAGACCATTATCATTCGATTAGTATTGTCCACTGCAGGCTACAGTCACCTGTACCAGGGTGGCATACACAAATGAATGTTCATGCGAAACAGGCATTCAAATCCCTGAACACATACTCTAACACCGCCCGTGTGTTGCTGGGGTCCAAAAGGGGAGCAAAGAATAGCAACACTGTTTACCTTCCACGCATATCGTAAACGGCGACTAAGGAGGTTATGGGATGGAGTTGGCTGTTCCATCCCATATAGGGTCAGTGACCCAAAGCCATGCTGAAGTCGGATGTGTCAGGCCAAAAGGCGCAGATATCGCAGCAATGCTTTAAACCATGGCACAGCGCATTCCGTTCTCCAGACTACATCCTGCTAATCTGCAGGAGTTTGAGAACGAACACAGATGAAGAAGATACTCTAAGACTGTCCAGAACAAAAAGAACTGCGATGCAAGACATGGCCACAATGGAGCAACTGAGTCCAAAACTTTGGGAAAACTTTCTCTGACCTGGAGAAGACTGGGAGCTTCATCCTGAAGATCTAGCAAGACCAAACGATTCCTGAACGCAGAAGAAGAAGCGATAGCGCTAATAATTCATTGTATATTTGTTCCAAGCTTCAAGAACCAGTGCTGTTATTAGGAAAAGACAAGTTTGCTGGTGTTGACATTCGTGTCCGTGTTAAAGGTGGTGGTCATGTGGCACAGATCTATGGTAAGATTGTTGTTTTAGTGTTGCTATCATCCAGAGTTGTTTCTATTCTTGAAAGTAATTGTTAGTATTTGTGCTGGTAACTGTGTATGCGCGAAAAGTTGGTTGGTTGGTTGGTTGCTGATCCAGCGGTCCATGAGCTCCTGCCCTTTGATCTAATGCCATTAAATGGTATTATATTGCTGGGAAGTCTGTGGATTTTTGGCCCACCCCGGGACAGAGAATAACAATCACACCTCCATGAAGGTAGGTTTCATCCTATGCACTGCTTCTAGCCACTGTAGCCAAGATAGGGTTCACTGCTCATTCCCCGCCACCAATTGACTACTGGTTATGCCGAACTTCTCTATTGCTCCAGGCATGCAACCAAATGTTCAAGTCAAAAGAATTGGCACGTCCTGAGTCACTGTGCCTCTATGATGGGCATCATAGGAAAAACAGTGATGTCAGTTTCCTACTCCTCAGTGCTGCACAGTACATCTCTGGCTCCCTCCCTACCACAGAGGGTGCTGGTGCATATATATATATTCAGGTAAACATGAAACACATTTCAACAACAAAATACAAGCATAATTGTATAGATGACGTGCCATGAAGATTCTCTAAGAAGATAACCTCAATATAACGGCATGTCATCCACAAAGGTTTTCTGTTGCATGGGTGGTATGTCTAGTGAGCCATTGGTGAGACCCACAGACGCAACCATATGTGTATGCACGAAAAGTGATATGATAGATTTCTGTGAATATCCTAGCAGATACGAGATCATCTGTGTTTGTTCTCAAACTCCTGCAGATTAGCAGGATGTATTCTGGAGAATGGAATCTGTATATGCTAATGTGCAGTGTCAGGCAGCGTCTGAACTGTACGTGCCAACACCATGTGCAAATAGAATGGAGATAATGACAGTGCAGCACTGCGCTAGAGGGCAACACCATGTGCAAATAGAATGGAGATAACGACATGGAAATTGTAACCACGCAATGTTCAGCTCGAGAACAGTTTCTAGATACCTTCCAGAGCATGTCTTGTGTAAAAGCAGAAACAGCAAATGTCCCTGGGTGCCCTTAAATGTGTGTAAAGACTCAGATTTGGTTCATCACACAGTTTATGATGTCGATGAATGAAACCTCGGCTAAAAGGGTGAACCAACTTTAGTCCAACTCTGCTGTAGTGTTTTCTATACTGGAACCCATGATCACAGATGAGAAAAGGTTCAGTACCGGAGGGCACTTTGGACAATATACCATCTGATTACTCAAGATAAGTTCACTTGCAGGTAGAACACCTCGCATAGATAGACGTAGTTGACCCAAGTCCAAATTCTTGCTTACCGCCTTCTCAAAGATTGCCGTACAGGAACAGGTTGTGGCCTGTAAAGTTAAATACACAGTGAGGGATAAACCACCATGGCATAGAGTCGATAGTACTCATCAGGCGACAGATAGTAAGACTGTCACATACTAGGGAATCTCACCTGAATTAAAAGCATATTGAAATCATATGTCCTATGCCTACATGGCGTAAATTAAACGGTAACACAATATACTTCCAATATTGACATTATTCAGTCTGATTCGGTCTACTTTCCTTCTTACTCCTCTCTTTCCTGCCCTTCCCTTATAAGAAAGATTCTCCTCGGTGTGGGCATTTTCTAATTTGATAAGAACCTAAGCCTATATCTGACGGAACAAGTGTCGACTGCAGAGCATGCACTCCATTGCTCTGGTGACTTCTTCATTCCTCTTGAGTGCTGTCAGCCAAATGTAGCTGGGGACGCAACCACCAACAGACTCAGTGATTCTATCGGACTCTCAAAGTATGCTGCACAAGATAGAAAAGTGAATGATCAGAACTGAATGGGTTACTCTTTTCAACAACACGCAGAGCATTACATGGATCTACTGTCCAGGTCATGTTGGGGTCAGGGGGAAACGAAAGTCAATTTGTTAGCTGGTAAAGCCTTGGTGAACGGCACCGAGATAAGAAGAAGAAACAGGATTGAATTGATTAGAGCAGTCATGGATACCCCATGAAAAGACTAGGAGGAGGTCGAACGAGACAATGTACGTATTCAGAAAATGGTAGAAATTGGAGGGACTAGAAGCGATGGGAAAAAGTGATCCCTCTCCGGAAAGATCAAAAGAACGCGTAATCAGCAACTAACTAGGGCGCTGAGGTTATATGCATTTAGATGGCTGATGGAACAGTAAGCAGAGCATATATGGGAATGCCCCAAGTGCTTATATGCTTGTTCCAATCAAGAAACTGTCCAGCTCTGTGGCAAAATGGTACAGAGCGCGTCTGTAATGGCCAAGGTACCAAGTTCGATCCCAGCTACAGGCATTTGAGCATTCAGAAAGCAATGGCAAACTACTGAAAATATTTATATTGCCTAGAAAATCACTGCAGCCAAAAAATACTGGGTTGATGGCTATGTCCTGAATAGGATACACTACCACTTTTTGTTTTATGTGAGAGCGAAAGCAGGTAATATGCTATTGTAAGCTACTTATATAGGAGACATTTGCAATTGATTGATGACTAAACGTAAGCTAATTTGATTGATCTTGCAGCTATCAGACAAGCTATCTCCAAAGCTATAGTTGCTTACTACCAGAAATGTAAGTACTGATGTGGCAATGACTTATTTGACATGTTCTGTCATTGTATAAGCTACATATAAGTTATATGTAAGATTGATGTTATAAACTTTGGTCTAGTCAGAAATTTACAACTTTTCTATTCCGCCCCCTGGACTACATCCTGCTAATCTGCAGGAGATTGAGACTGAATGCAGAAGAAAAATTTTTTTAAACATTTAGCAGGCTACCGGCCCACACAACATAGAGGCATTCTAATACGTTGCAAAATGTGTGTAGTTAACTGCACATAATCTAGGACATGCGCAGTTGAAATCCGGCATATTCAACTTCCTTTCTTGTCTCTTTCACAAATTGTCTTTGTAGCGAGCAGACGTAATTTGTACCGAAACCCAAGTTTGTTTATCATGGAAACCATTTTCATTGACATTATTATGGATGCTGATTCAGATGAGGAGGACATTGCAGACATTTTAGAGGTAGATATCGCTCCATTAGATGATGTGGTGTTAGAGATAATAGTGACACTGATTCAGTAGACAGCGTGGCTGATGACATTTTTGAGGACGAGATTGTTGAAAATTCTCATGTCCCTTTGGGATATAGCCATGTTTGGCTTAGCGACTTCGATGAAGTTGTTGGACCTATATGCGTAGCTGATAAGATTAGTGAGTTAGACATGTTTCGTCTGTTTATTACAGATGATATTGTGAACATGTTGGTAACTGAAACTAATCGTTACGCTAAACAGGTTAGTGAATCGAAGGGACAGGATGCCAGCGATGCATCTCGTGTGATGCTGTGGAAGGAAGTCACAGCTGATGAGATGAAAGCCTTTGGTGCTCTTGATGGGACTGGCCAAACGATCCTCCTATGATTTGTATTGGTGTAATGATGGTCTCCTAGAGATGCCTGGCTTCAGGAATGTCATGAGTAGGGATAGATTTTTAGCTATTCTTTCATTCCTGCACCTTGTGGACAACACAAAAGTTGTTCCACAAGAGCAACCCGGCCACAGCAAGGCGTTCAAGATACAAGGATTTGTTGACAAACTTCTTCCTCTGTTTCAACAATATTATTGTCTTTCGAAAGAAATTAGTGTCGATGAAAGCATGATTGCTTTCAAAGGTAGAACTAGTCTTATGCAGTACATGCCCAAGAAACTCAACAAGTGGGGTATAAAGTCTTGGGCACTGGCTGAATCGAAGACTAGTTATCTCTGGAACTGGAAGCTGTACCTTGGGAAGGAGGATGTCTATGACCAAAAAAAGGGGTTGGCTCACTGTGTTGTGAGTTATTTGTTATCCCCCATTCAAGGTAAAGGCCATGTTGTCTACATGGACAATTTATTTTCCTCTCCAGCCCTTTTCAAGGAGCTTGCCGAGAACCAGATAGGCGCTTGCGGCACAATACAGTTGAAGTGCAAAGGGATTCCCCGTGAGCTGACGGGTCTAAAACTCAAGGCTGGTGACCCACTTCGTACTGCTGTAGATGTTAACATTGTCTATATGGCATTGTGCGAAGAGGACCTAGTTGGCCCTTTTGAGGTACAGAGCTCAGCACCACTCCAGCCTGGTGAGTTGTCACAGGGTTAGCATCATAACAGGGTAATGCAGATATAGACATTCATGTGCGATAATGCATGACATTCTGGTTGTTGAGGTGCGCCCTCTGACCAAATATTGCTGACAAATATAGCACTATTACTTGCTAGGCAAGACTGATCCTGCCCGAATGTGGGAGGTTCCAGCCAGTCTTAGTTTCCAGCCTCTGCTGCCTGGACTAAGTCCCATATCCTCGCCAAGGAGATGGCCTTGATGGGGATATTTTAATTCAAATTGCTACTCTTTTTATTTCTATGACAGATGTGGATGAAGCCTCTAAAAAAGAGATCAGAGATGTTTTAATCCAATATGACAGATCCTTGCTGGTTGCAGATCCACGTCGCTGTGAGCCCAAGAAGTTTGGTGGACCCGCCGCTCGTGCAAAATACCAGAAATCTTACCGTTAAATTCTGTAGTGACAATTTTATCATGGGTTCAATAAAAGAATGTATTTTTCAGTTTGAAAATATTTGCCATTGTTGTTGTCTTATATATGTGTTGTGAATTGATGGAAAATATGTGCGTTGTTGTTTGATATGTTTTGTGATTTGATGGAAAATATGAGCGTTGTTTGATGTATGTGTTGTTATTTGATGTGATGGTAAGGGACTCCTCTCTATCCTAGTTATTTTCTCAGAATATAATTGATACTGTACTAAGAAGCTGATCCATTTATCTTCTACATTCATTCTCAAACTCCCAAAGGTTTGCAGGGTGTAGTCCAGAGAATGGAATACAATGTGTACTGTAGAAGTTCTAAATAGAACTGCAGTGGATCCATGCACACTGTGGTTTAGCAGGAAATGAAGGAGCTGACAGACTGGCAAAAGCAGGTGCAAAAAAGGAACAATTTCAGCACAGAATATCACTGACTGAAGCAAAAATTATGGGATGGAATTGGCTGTCCCATCCCATATATGGTCAGTGACCCAAAGCCACGCTGAAGTTGGATGTGTCAGGCCAAAAGGCACTGATATTGAAGCAATGCTGTAAACTATGACAATGCAATCTGTTCTCCGGACTGCATCCTGCTAATCTGCAGGAGTTTGAGAACGAACGCAGAAGTTCTCAGTAATAGATATAGCAACATGCATCTATAGCATTTGTTTTCATATGCCTCGAGTCTTCTAAGTACTGATATATTTAGGGGAGCAGCTATCTGTGGGGGTTGACACTATCCATGGTATGTGAAATTTGCTAGTATTTTCTTCCTTTTTGGCAGCACAAAATATCAAATTGCAGCCAAGCTGTAAACCACAAAGCACCAAAGATTATGACTCCATGCTGAAAACAGATGTGTTAGGCATGAAGACGCAGGAACATTATGAAGTAAAAGTGGTCCAATTGTATTAAAAGTGGTCCAAAAGTGTATTAGGCCCGCCGACAAATCTGATTTTCACTGCTATAAATGTATCAGTGATCTGATGGAGGTACAGGAACAATCAACAGTAAAGCAGAAATAGAGAACAGATATCAACAGGAAATCATGCACAAATAAGCATAAATGGACAACCAAAATTTGCATAAATCAAGCAGAAATCCGCAGCCAAAACAATTAGGTGTGAAAAAGCTTCTCACCATATATAGAAACAAGAAGAGGAGTAAGACAAGGATATATTTTATCACCAAGCCTATTTAATATCTACACAGAGAAAAATCTTTAAACATATCGAAGGAATGCCAGAACTCAAGATCAGTGGGAAAATAATAAACAACCTGAGCTATGCAGATGACACTGCCCTTTAAGCTGAAAGTGAACATGAACTACAAAGACTTATAGATCAAGTCGATAGACAAAGTAAAGAATAATCTGCAGGAGTTTCTTCTTCTGCGATCATCACTCAGGTTCGGACTCCGGATTCTATGATATAGGCTGCTGTCTGTTTTATATGTGTTGTGATTTGATGGAAAATATGTGCGTTGTTGTCTTATATATGTGTTTGTCTCCATCTGTCTCTGTTCCCTTTAGTCTTGCCTGTTGTGACTATGTTCTTAAAACCTGCCTGATAAAGTGACAAAAGGGGTCTTTTTCATATATTATTATTGCATTCATTATAAACACCCCAACCACATCTATATTGCCTCTAATTTCCCACTTTCCAGTTTGTTTATAATGAATGCATGCATTTTTTCTTTTACTAGATGTGTTTCCATTCCTGCGTCATGGAGATGTGGCTTTAGACAGGCGAAGTCATCTATTCTGTTTATTATTGTGGTGTTTACTGTTGTTTGTCTCTTGAAAAAGGTTCCATTGTAGTTTTATTGTATGTTTTTTATATACACTTTTTCATATATTTTTATTCATAGGCAAGGTAAGTGTTTTCAGTAACCTGTTTAATTCATTTTGCTTTACTATTTGTTCATTCGGTTACTGCGCCACCCTCCACTTTGTCGGACACCCTCCGACTATTTGGTTATTTATATTTGTCTGTTTTAGAGTTTTCACTGTGCCATACAGTTTCTCTTTAACGCTGATTGGGGTGGGCCATGTCTTGTTTTCCAGGTCTGCATGCTGGGGACATTCTTGTAAGATATGTTCTGCTCTCATATTCCCAAGGCTGCAATGGGAAAGTCCAGCTGCACCTATTTTGAATTTGGTGTGCCCGTGTGTTGCCGGGGCCCGAAAGGGGAGCAAAGAATAGCAACACTGTTTACCTTCCAGGCATGTCATAAAAGGCGAAAAGAGGTTATGGGATGGAGTTGGCTGCCCCATTCCATATAGGGTCGGATGTGTCAGGCAGAAAGGCGCAGATATAGCAGCAATGCTGTAATCCATGACACAACGCATTCCGTTCTCCGGACTACATCCTGCTAATCTGCAGGAGTTTGAGAACGAACGCAGAAGAAGAAGAATTTGGTGTACAGGTGATGTCTCATTTTGTTGTGACCAGTTCTGCAGAAGTTTAAGAACGAATGAAAAACCAAATTTTCTAAAACTGTTGGAGAAAAAAACTCACTGATGTATTTTGTAAATGGAATGTTGTATCATGGTTTACAGCTTGACTGCCATATTTGCGACATTTTCTTGACTACCATATCTGCGACATTTGGCCTGACATATTTAAAACACACAATCATCACACAAGAATAAACATCACACAATCATGGCAAGCAATCAGATTTTAATTGTTTGTGATGGACATAAAATCTACTTTCAGATGACACTTGTGAGCGTGATGATGATTGATGCGAGGATGGTGACAACAGAATTCTGTTTTCCTAATGATGAAGTCATCAAATATGATTATAAGGCTTTACCAAATCTGAGCAGAACAACAGATTTACATATTGAATCATGTTAGAAAATTTGGTTACAGTTACATTGTAACCAACCACTCAGTAATCATTGTAAATTACATATTATAAAAATATACTATAACACTATGATACTGACTACCCCTATCCCTTCCAACCGATTTCGCACCTAATACTGTATACTAACAATCACACAGTATGCATATATTTGATCTGGCACAAGTTAATATTGATCTCTTCCGCATTTTCTTCTCATGTTCTTGCTTACTAGCAGTCCAGAATGTGTTGTATCATGGTTTACAGATAGGCTGCGATGTATACGTTTTCAGCACACTACGCTTCGCTTCTGAATCATTTTGGCATTTGGGGCAAGACAACCAACTTCACCCCCATACCTCCTTAGTTGTCTTTTACATCGGCCGTGTGTTGTCACAGCCAGAAGAGGGAGCAAAGAACGGCAACATTTTACTTTCCATGTATATCGCGTGAGGCGACTAAGGAGGTTATAGGGTGAAGTTGGTTGTTTCATCCCATATAGGGTCAGAGTGACCCAGAAGCCATGCTGAAGTCCGATATGTCAGGCACAGATATGCAAAGCTAACAATAATCCAGAAGACATACACAGAGAAGTGGGAAAAAAAACAAATGGAAGGGAAAGACAAACATGACACAATATATCACATCTAAAGATATCAACAGACCACAATATTTTGCCTTCGAACAGGCCACTGCAGACTGTTAGGTCACCTTTACCAATCTCATACACTAATGAATGTCCACGTGGATCTGGAACCCAGACTCCTGAATACATACTTTCCGCCAAAGATGGATGTGTCGGGCCATTGGCGCAAATAAAACGGCGACAACGCATTTCCATTCTCTGGACTACATTCCCCTAGAAATCTAGCAGGACCATGGTCCTGCTACAAGAGAATTCAGCAGGAGTTTGAGAATGAACGATGAAGAATACATACTTCAGGATTGCCCAACATACAAAGAGCAGAGACAGCAGACCTGGCCATAAGATACAGACTTGAGGCAAAAGTTATGGGGCAGCCGCTCTGACCTAGAGAAGACAATAGACTTCACCCTGACGACCGGCCAGACAATATAACGACTGCAGATGCTGAACACAGATGAAGAACAGCAAAGCTGTAAACTATGACACACTACATTCTCGTATCTGGACTACATCCTGCAGGAGTTTGAGAATGAACGCAGGTCTCTTACAACATGTATTGTAGACCACAGCATTGCTGCTATATCAGACATTGGCGACGCAGGCAAATAATGACCTGCCTTGACACCACGATGAAACATTTACGACAAACTATATAATATACATCACCACTTTCAAGTGTCCATGGCTGTAACTTGAAGCAGAAACATGGACATGTCTGGTATAAAGAAGACCAGTCCATACTGTCAACGGTGGTTGTCTATAGAATATCAGGAGGCAACTCATGTAACTGTAGTGCTTGACTAGAATCTGTTAGCTCTGCGTTCATTCTCAAACTGTCAGTAGTGGAACTGCATAAACTTGGTTTAGTTTGGACATGTAATGAGACTCTACTCACTTTCTGTAATTATTTTGAAATGAACAGTCGAGGTTGGAAAGAGAGCAAAGTATTATCCAAAAATCACTTAACAAACGATACGAAAACAGGCGACCTTTGGACGCCCTCGTAAAAGGTGGATAGATAGTGTATTAGAGACACTCGGAAATATAACAGCAGAAGAGGCAAATAGAAGGGCAAAAGACCTTACAAACACTCTCCCCTCAACACTGAAAGGTACATGAGGACAGAAAGAAGAAGAGGTTGGAAAGAAAAGAGGGAGACTAAGTATAGAGGTATTTGACGGGATTTTTGTGCTCATGTCCCCAGTGTGGCACCCCTACAAACCTGACGGGTTATGGGTCTTATTATTATTCTCAAAGTCCTGCAAATCAGCAGGATGTAGTCTGGAGAATGAAGTGCGTTGTGCCATGGTTTATAGCTTTGCTGCGACACCTATACATTTCTACCTGAGACATCCAACTTCAGCATAGCTTCCGGGTTACTTTAGCCCTATATGGGATGGGACTGTCATGTCGCCTTCTATGATATGCATGGAAGGTAAACAGTGTTGCTATTATTTGCTCCCCTTTCGGGCCTAGTAACATACGGGCGAGAATATACTAATTACCGGTAATGCATTGTGACTTAATCTGCTCAAAATATTTCCTACCTAAAGTGTGAATCATGGTCGCTCCCAAGACTGCATCTGATTAGTGTAAAGAAGAAACAGCCCGTAAAGACAATTAGAAACATAATAGGTAAGAGACAGATAAATCAGCATCGAACTGGAACTATCAGCCAATACACTCTGATGGATTTACTGAGAGAGGGATTAGAGCACTTATGGGAGAGGGATTAAAGAAGTTATGGGAGAGGGATTAGAGCACTTATGGGAGAGGTATTAGAGCACTTATGGGAGATGGATTAGAGCACTTATGGGAGAGGTATTAGAGCACTTATGGGAGAGGTATTAGAGCACTTATGGGAGAGGGATTAGAGCACTTATGGGAGAGGGATTAGAGCAGTTATGGACTTGTCTGGTGTATGCTGATGATAACCTGCAATCATAACACATAATATTGTCTATTCTTCATCTTTGCTCGCTTCAAGACTTCCACATTGATGACATAAAGACCCTCATCAAAGCCATCAGGAAAGTCGACCACCCAAAAGACAATTACCACTATCTCGACAGAGCAGAGCAGGTTATTATCTTCCGCCTCAGAGCAGGACACAACAGATTAAACAGCCACTTAAATAGGCTAAGATTGGTCCCATCACCACTGTGCCCTTGTGGGCAGGCAGCATAGACCACTGAACATATCCTGCAAGACTGCAATACACTAAACCAGTTAAGTAAGAACACTGGCCCACAGAGATGGATATCCACAGAAAGATGTATGGAAGCACTGAGGAGCTTTCAAATACAGCAGCATTTATTAAGAAAACAGGACTTGCTGTGTAGACATGTCAAACAATGAACGAGAAGAGGAAAAAAAAGAAGAAGATGACATAACACATAATCTGTGTGTCTATTCTTCATCTTTGCTCGCTTCGAGACTTCCACAGTGATGACCCCAATAAAGGTTGCAGTCAACCCCAAGTTTCCATCAGTGCTGTAAAGTATTTCTTCTTCAGCATTCATTCTCAAACTCCCACTGGATCTCCCTTGTAGCAGGACCATGGTCCTACTAGATTTCCAGCATGATGTAGTCAAGAGAATGAAAATGAGCGGTGTCGTCATTTTATTTGCGCCAGTGGCCCTACACATCCATCTTCGGCAGGTCAAGTATTTCAAGAACTGAGACATGACATGTCCAAGCGTTTCTCTGTTCTTCACCAAATGTTGGTCCTGTCTGCAGCAGGTGTTTAACTTTCATAGGGTTGGTACAGCAGATATTCAGCTGTCTTAGGGTTGGTACAGCAGATATTCAGCTGTCTTAGGGTTGGTACAGCAGATATTCAGCTGTCTTAAGGTTGGTACAGCAGATATTCAGCTGTCTTAGGGTTGGTACAGCAGATATTCAGCTGTCATAGGGTTGGTACAGCAGATATTCAGCTGTCATAGGGTTGGTACAGCAGATATTCAGCTGTCTTAGGGTTGGTACAGCAGATATTCAGCTGTCTTAGGGTTGGTACAGCAGATATTCAGCTGGCTTAGGGTTGGTACAGCAGATATTCAGCTGTCTTAGGGTTGGTACAGCAGATATTCAGCTGTCTTAGGGTTGGTACAGCAGATATTCAGCTGTCTTAGGGTTGGTACAGCAGATATTCAGCTGTCTTAGGGTTGGTACAGCAGATATTCAGCTGTCTTAGGGTTGGTACAGCAGATATTCAGCTGTCTTAGGGTTGGTACAGCAGATATTCAGCTGTCTTAGGGTTGGTACAGCAGATATTCAGCTGTCTTAGGGTTGGTACAGCAGATATTCAGCTGTCTTAGGGTTGGTACAGCAGATGCACACATCTATTGTGGCGATCTTGTATGGGTGGTGAAACAAGTCCGGTGTGTCACCCGGTCCCATTTGAAGAAATGGTAGGCATCATGTTTTACGTCGCTTGTGTGTTGTCGGGGCCCGAAAGGGTAGCAAAGAATAGCAACACTGTTTACCTTCCATGCATGTCATAAAAGGCGACTAAGGAGGTTATGGGATGGAGTTGGCTGTCCCATCCCATATAGGGTCAGTGACCCAAAGCCATGCTGAAGTCGGATGTGTACGGCTGAAAGGCGCAGATATTGCAGCTATGCTGTAAACCATGACACAACGCACTCCATTCTCCGGACTCATCCTGCTAATCTGCAGGAGTTTGAGAACGAACGCAGAAGAACAGAATTCGAAATATAAGGGATACCCGATAAATAACAGTAGAATATAAGGTTTGTGAACATGAAATCATGACATCGGATTAGGGTGTGGATGAGGGTTGCACTGACTGACAAGACAGTCTTCACCACACCACAAGAATAATGACATACAATTGATGAGACCACAATTTTGTATTCTGCTTGTGTGTTGTCAAGGTTGAAAATGGATGTCAAGAATAGCAACGCTGACTTGCCATGCATGTTGTAAGAGGCAACTAAGGAGGTTTGGTGTTGGGTTTCCTGTCTCATAACCGTAATAGTGATACTGCGATAAACCTGTATAGCAAGAGCACTATATGGCACTCTACGGTCAAAAATGGCATAGCATCTTGTAAATAGAGGAGAAATACAGCAGGGCAACAGTGGATAGTTTTTGAAATCATGGGTAGATAAAAAAACCATCTTAGTGGTCACCCCATGCCCAAGGATATTTGCGACCAGAATACGGCTTATTAGCCATCTAGAAACTCATAGTCAAGGGCATTAACTCTAACTGAATTTCATAAAGTGGATGTAACAAATGGTCATCATCATCATGTGATGGACGAACAACAACAACAATAAATTTCCATATTTAACCATTTTCAAAATCCTCAATTATATGTATTCTTTATTGTTTGTACTGTATAAAGATAGAGAACTTCTATTATTCCATAAATATTTCGTCAGTCCGGACCAAGTTGCTATAAAGGTATTTTATTCTACCCAGTTTGTGAGCAGACATGTTGACTGGGAATGTGTGTGCCATGTGACATATTCTTTCCAGAGTGTAGCCTTCATTATGAATCTCCTGAAATCCCCCCGGTCTCTGACAAGTGTCCCCGCTTCCTCTAGCAACATGTACATGCATTTTTGAATATCTACTGCCCAATGACGTCTTGGTCAGCCTCTCCTGCCTTCTATCACCCCCTCAAACAACACTCTTTTCTATTCTATCGTGTCTCTTCACATGGCCGAAAAAACTTAACTTTCTTCTTAATATTGTGTTTTCTTCTTCATCATTCATTCTCAAATTTCCACTGGATCTCTCTTGTAGCTGGACAAACCTACTACTTTATGACATATATAGTGTCAGTAACTCGAAAGTTTGCCACCATATATAGTGTCTATGACTCAAGTTTGCCACCATATATATAGTGTCTGTGACTCAAGTTTTGCCACCATATATAGTGTCTGTGACTCACGTTTTGCCACCATATATAGTGTCTATGACTCAAGTTTGCCACCATATATAGTGTCTATGACTCAAGTTTGCCACCATATATAGTGTCTATGACTCAAGTTTGCCACCATATATAGTGTCTTTGACTCAAGTTTGCCACCATATATAGTGTCTGTGACTCAAATTTGCCACCATATATAGTGTCTTAACTCAAGTGTGCCACCATATATTACATTTACAGACCACTGTAAATGGTCTCACGGGCAGAATTAACAGCAACAGGGAAAGAGGGCGCCCAACACAACGATAGTGCAGTGATATATCAGACTGCTTAAGCATGTCTCTAGCTGCGGCAGGTCAACTCGCCCAGAATCGCGGAGTGTTCATAGAATCCATAAGGAAGACCATGTTCTGGAAAGAATATGTCACATGATGGTGAGACCACTGTGTGTATATAAAAGAAATCTATTCTTCCACAGCACAAGGCAATAATGATCATACCTTCCCCTTTGATCTTTCAGGCTCAAGTGATAATAAGCTGTACATATCCTCTTCAAACTAAAAATCTCAAATAGAAAATAGCACACATTTGTGGTATGTTCAAGTGGCTGAACATTGCCACAATGATGTGGATGAAATCCTTGAAACAACAAAAGACCAGTTGTTAAACTGTATTATGAAAAGCCTAGCTGCGTCCTGTATGGACATTGCATTTCGTACGTGACAATACCAGATGTCTACTAAATAATAGTAATGGATAAAAAGACACGTACACAGGCTCATTGAAATGGCAAGTAGCATGCATTAATATCATCGTCCTTCCATTCCAGTCATTCAATAGGGGCATGGGTCCACTTCTGCAGCTGATCTCTTTGCAGGTAACCTCCACCAGAACTTAAATATATTGTTACATTTATCTTTCAGCTCCATGAGGAGTACAGGTCTTTTATCAATCATCTAATTTGACATGCTCAGGATAAAATAATAACCAATGTTTACCTTGTATGACAGTGAATTATGAACATGTCTGTGACAAAGTTTGTATGTATACTAGAAAGTACATAATTTGTAGAAAGTGAAATGCCTTTCTTCGGTTGTGAAGCTCCACCAAACATGGCGGCTACTTAAGCAGGGCCTTGATTTCATCCTTTTCAGCACATTCTATATAAGATTTACCTTCGGGAGACTTTCCACTCTTGTCTGCTCCCTGGATTAATTTAACAACAGAATATATTTGTTAATAAATTAATAAATAGACTGGCTCTGTGTATAGATGGCCACACATAACAACATTATACATGTCTGGGACAGGGATACATGCAGGGACAGACATGTGGGATAAGAACAGGGATACACAGTACAGGGACAGACATGGGTAAGAACAGGGATACACAGTACAGGGACAGACATGTGGGATAAGAACATGGATACACAGTACAGGGACAGACATGTAGGATAAGAACAGGGATAACAGTACAGGGACAGACATGTGGGATAAGAACAGGGATACACAGTACAGGGACAGACGTGGGGTAAGAACAGGGATACACAGTACAGGGACAGACATGTGGGGTAAGAACAGGGATACACAGTACAGGGACAGACATGTGGGGTAAGAACAGGGATACACAATACAGGTACAGACATGGGGTAAGAACAGGGATACACAGTACAGGGACAGATATGTGGGATAAGAACAGGGATACACAGTACAGGGACAGACATATAGGATAAGAACAGGGATACACAGTACAGGGACAGACATGTGGGGTAAGAACAGGGATACACAGTACAGGGACAGACATGTGGGATAAGAACAGGGATACACAGTACAGGGACAGACATGTGGGGTAAGAACAGGGATACACAGTACAGGGACAGACATGTGGGATAAGAACAGGGATACACAGTACAGGGACAGACATGTGGGGTAAGAACAGGGATACACAGTACAGGGACAGACATGTGGGGTAAGAACAGGGATACACAGTACAGGGACAGACATGTAGGGTAAGAACAGGGATACACAGTACAGGGACAGACATGTGGGGTAAGAACAGGGATACACAGTACAGGGACAGATATGTGGGGTAAGAACAGGGATACACAGTACAGGGACAGACATGTAGGATAAGAACAGGGATAACAGTACAGGGACAGACGTGTGGGATAAGAACAGGGATAGAGATACATGTGGGACAGGGCACATGCCCGTATATTGCTTGGGCCTTCTTCTGCGTTAAACATCTGCAATCATGTTATATTGTCAAGTCGAAGTCCTGTCTTAGCTGATACGAGAGACGCTATGATATCATGGTTTGCTGCACGACAGCATTTCTGTAATAGCGCGCGTGCCATAATTTATTCTAGTATCTGTGCAATCGCTGGCTAACACAAGCTGTCTTCATCAGGCCAGGTTGTGTTCTGTCTGGGAAGTCTCCCATAGCCTTTTCATTTTCCGATGACACATGCAAGGCAGGTAGTTATTTGTATTTAGAGTATTCTCTCATAGGAAAGCTGTCTTACCGGACATATGAGCCTTTCCTGCCCAGGTTTTGAGTATGTGAATGTATGTGCTGAATATGTTAATATATGTGGTGAAGTTGCTCAGAGACTATGTGTTGAACTCTGCAGCCTATCACACATCTTTGCTATGGCTAAGAGCATTAATCATTTAATACAGCTTTGTACACTAATGGAGTACAGTTAGGAGTATGTTTAACCAGAGTGTCATGGGAACCATCAGCATAATCAACATCTACCAGAATACACTGAGAACTCTATGGAGTGCTATGATATTTGTGTTCAGAGAAGAACTTTGTTCTCTAACTATTTTGTTTTCCTGTTATACATTATAATTTAGCAGACTACTTCTTTCATTTGCAAATAATTACCTACATTTGCAGTGTTCCGTGTAAGAATTGGACAGTGTTTTAAATTTTACCATAGAGTTTAACATTCACTAAGGTGTATCAGAAGGCTAGTACGTGCACCTTAATGGGTTATAGTTTCGACATTCTTGACAAATATGATCTGCAGTTTGGTTCGCTTGGCCAAATGTATACCTTGCCGAGTTAACCAATTTTGCATTTTGTGCACAAATGGCAGTCCGGATGGTGGTGACTACAGAGCGCATATGTGACAGCCAAGGCACTGGATTCTTCTTCTTCTGTGGTCGTTCTCAAACTCCTGCAGATTAGCAGGATGTAGTCCTGAGAACGGAATGCGTTGTGTCATGGTTTACAGCATTGCTGCGATATCTGCGCCTTTCGGCCTGACACATCCGGCGTCAGCATGGCTTTGGGTCACTGACCCTATATGGGATGGGGCAACCAACTCCATCCCATAACCTCTTTAGTTGCCTTTTACGACATGCGTGGAAGGTAAACAGTGTTCCTATTCTTTGCTCCCCTTTCGGGCCCCGACAACACACGGGCGGCATTGGATTCAAATCTTGCCACAGATAATTGTGCATTTGGACCGTTCAGAAAGCAATGGAAAACTACTGAATGTATTATATTTATATTGTCTAGAAAATCACTACAGCCAAAAACATGGGTTAATGGGCATGTGAATAGGATATCTACCAATTTGAATGACATGTTCTTGTCTGCTAAGCAGATGGTAAGTTAAAGGTAGAAATGCTGAATATTATTGCAAAAGAAAATCAAAACAAAGGGCTTAGTCTGAACAGCAGAAAATGAAGTAATGGTAATATCAAAGAATAAATGTCCTCCAGAATGCAACATCAAAATGGGACCAGTCTGAAGCAAGTCAACATATTCAGATATCTGGATACAATAATATCAGATGGAAAATATATTAAAGCAGTCAAATTTAGAATTGCCCTGGCAAATACAATGTTGCACAAGATGAAGACCATCCTATATAATATATGTTTGTTGATTGAGGTGAGAACTAGAGTTCTTAGAAGTTATATAGAACCGATTCTGATGTATCGAAGTGAATCTTGGACACTCAGCAAAACTGAAAAAAAAAGTGAAAAATTATATTGAGGCAGCAGAGATTGGCTTTTATAAAAGAATATCCCGCCGAAGATGGATGTGTCGGACCATTCGCGCAAATAAAACAGCGACACAGTGCATTTTCATTCTCTGGACTACATCCTGCTGGAAATCTAGTACGACAATTGTCCTGCTACAAGAGAGAACAAGCGGGAGTTTGAGAATGAACGCTGAAGAAAAAGAAGAAGAATATTAAGAACACCATGGAAGGATAAAAAGCGCAATGAAGATATCTTAAAATAAGTTTTCTGATGGGAAGAGGAAAAATGGAACACATTGTAATAATAGACAAGTTGAAGAGTGAGAAAGAAGATGCTTGACAGCTGAGCACTGTGGCATGAGAGAACATCGGTATTGGAAATGATTGATAGCACACAAAGAAGGCTGTTGAAAGATATGAAAGCAGATGCTGCATGGTTTGGGCGATAGGAAGAAGTTGAAGGTAGGTCCTGTGGCAGCATCCTGCCGTCTGGGAAGAAGATAACCCTTCACGTACTTAGCTACATCAACCATTAGGTGGGTGGCCAGTTCCCTTACTTGCTGCGTTTACCTTCCCTAACTCATGTGCCAGTTACCCATTTACAGATGGGTCAACTGGAGGTGAGGTCGTGTCAGGCGTGAAATCACAACCCAAATTATTTAGGGCCGGTTGTGGTTTCGAATCTGACACGCAGTAACTCAGTGATAGTAAGCAAGCTATCAACTAGGCCACCTGCTACACAGCAGATGGTAGTCATCCTGTTATCGTTAGGATATATCAAATAATATGATATATCACGGCACCATCGTCGTCGTCTTTCCCTGTTACTGTAAACTCTGTCTACAGCTATTAATCTTTCCATTCTATTATGTCTCATTATATGACCAAAAAACTCAGCTTTCTTGTTATGATGTTGTTAAGGAGCCAGCCCTCTTCAATGTTTATTGATCTTAACACTTCTTGATTTGTATTTTTACTGTCCATGACATACGTAAAATTCTCCTGTAGCATTTCATTTCGAAAGCAGCGATTATCTTCGCTATTGTTTTATTTAATATCCATGCCTCCCGACCATATATTGCCACTGGAAATACACATGTTCTGATCATACATAATTTGGCTATACTGTTGGTATATTTCCAAAAGATTTTTTATTTGGGCAAGTTTTGAAGTCACTATTGCAATTCTTCTCTAGATTTCTACCATGCTGTCTCCTGAGATATTTATGTTTGCGCCCAAAAACTTGAAATTTGTTACATCCTCTAGTTCAAAATAAAGAACTGGAACTGTACAATATCAAGGGCCTACCTTGCACTTCCTGTTCACATTTTTAAAGAAATTTGCACCCGCCCTATTTTTTTTAAGTAGTTTGCAATGTGATCGAGGAACACAATACTTTTGAGAAGTCACTTTGCCAGTTCCTTTATTCCTGTTAATGCAATATATGTTCAACATGCTGTCAACTGATAAGGATTCAATACACTTAGGGTGTAGTGGAAATGGGCATCTCGTAGTAGAGTTAGATTTAGATCAAACACAACATCTAACACTCCCCCCCATCCTAAACTCTAGCAGAATCCCTTCTCTCTCAATGCGCACATGTGGCATTACATTGTAGCATTATTTAACCTATGCTAATATTAGCCATTTTTGTTATTTCTGAACACATGTTCTGCAAGTGACGTAATTTCATTGACCGCACAAAAGCTGTGCAAACCATAATGCAATGAAAATAAACCTTCCACATTCCGCTTATTAGGTAGGTCCTAAACATTGTACAGTTCCAAAGAATGTATAACAAGGCCAATAATTACCTGTACTAATCATTGAAAGTAAGTCAATCATAAACAGGGGGTGCAGAATAGCAATCATAAACAGGGGGGTGCAGAATAACAATCATAAACAGGGGGTGCGGAATAGCAATCATAAACAGAGGGTGCAGAATAACAATCATAAACAGGGGGCGCGGAACAGACTCTGTACCACTAACATCTTCATACTTACTCTCTCTAGCAACAGCTTAACACTGGCCGTATGTCCCTCAAAGACCGCAGCTAACAAAGGTGTTATACCATACTTGTCTGGAGCCTGAGGAATAAATATGGAGTCTGAGATGATGCTGTGCTCATTCCCCCCCCCCCCCGTCCGTTTTCAAACTCCCACCGGATCTCTCTTATAGCAAGACAATGGTCATACACGATTTCCATTAGGATGTAGTTCAGAGAACAGAAATGTGTTGTAACCGTTTTATTTGTGCCAGTGACCCAGCACAAAGCAAGTCATAGTATGGCTAATCTCTGTATGACCTGCCATACAATATACATGGCAAGTCATAGTATGGCTAATCTCTGTACGACCTGCCATACAATATACATGGCAAGTCATAGTATGGCTAATCTCTGTACGACCTGCCATACAATATACATGGTAAGTCATAGCTTTGGTAATCTCTGCTCCATTTTGAACCCAACCACACACAGGCGATCTCATTTAAAATGAATGTAATCAGCTCAGATTCAAATCTAGTTAGTTAGTTAGTCGTTGGATCATCGTCATTGCACTTCGGACAAGTCCATAGGTGCTCAGATCTTTCCTTGAGTGTATCCGCCATTACACGTTGACTGACAGTCCCAGTACGTTGTTGATTGACCATCATTCTTTTTCGCCCATGAAAACTCTCCTTTCTAGCGACACCACATTTCAAATCTAGTGTGAAAATGCAAGGCCAAGGTAATACGAGTTATGAACTAGCTTAACAGCACACAGTTTACCATAAGTGTTCAACTTCCCATGTCAGTGCTTGATCAGAATAAGCCTGACTAGTGTCATTTACCACACTTAGTAGCAATGGCATCATTTCTTGGCCTTCCCAAATCATGAACTCTAGCACCCTACTTCTTGGTGGCTGGGTGAACCACAGGATTAATTTATATTTTAAACCACCAATAACAAGGGAATTAGAAACCCGGATTTGCTAGTCAGCAGGTGAATGATTTACCATTACACTACCTTGTCTCAGTTATGCATGCGGTTGCATCTGTGGGTTTCACCAGTGACCCACTAGACAGAATACCTTAGTAGATGACATGCCATTATATTGAGACTCTCTCATGGAAGCTTTGTAGCATTTCTTCTAAACAATTATAGACCCCCTCTGAGTAGAAGGCTCCTTCAATAAGCATTGCACTAAGTCGAAAGCTGAAGTCTCCTGGGTATGAAAGAAAGCTCAGAAAAATCACCCCACTGTACATAGGAAGTAAGAGCAAATCGCTCACAATTTCTGGTGCTCTCAAACAAACAAACCTTGTCTCAGTTAGTCAGCGGGCGAATGACTTAATATTACACTACCGCAATAAATCTAGTGTGAAGGTTTTCTCTATCAAGAACTATCTATTGTCTATCCCCAGGTGAATGATAGTTGATTACATTCACACTTGGCGTTAAGCGTAGGGGTGGGAGCTTAAGCTGTCATTCCAAGGCCAGATGTGTTCGCCAAGGTTAATCAAGAATACCCAAAGGAAATTGGGAATCATGAATACAGTGTGCGATGAACTGTCATGACTTGGAACCAATAACCAGAACATTCTTCTGCTTCAGTTTTAATTCTCAAACTCTCGCTGGATTTCTACTGTAACAAGACAATGGTTCTATGGAAATACGCTGTATCGCAGTTTTATTTGAGCCAATGGTGAGACATCGGTCTTCGGTGGGGTATCAACAAATTGATGATGCAAATCAACAAAAAATTCAAAAGGATCAGGACGTTTTATATAAATATTTTATTACCACCATGCAAACCAGCTGCTCACATCTTATGATGTCAACATTGTTATGCAGTGGATTCCTGGCCACTCAAACACACCTGGTAATGATAAGGCAGACAGACTAGCAAAGAGGGGAGCACAACAAGAACAGCCTTATACAGAAACAACAATGCGCACAGTTAAAATGATTCTGAAATCTGTGAACAAAGAAAATTGGATGAACAGATGGGCCATGGGAAACACTGGGAGGGAAATCTATAAATATATGACCAGCCCAAATCCTAAAGACAATATCAACCTCCTGGAAAGAAAAGACCAGAGTATCACATTCCGACTGCGCACACAACATGTACAGCTTAACAATCACCTGAACAGAATACAACCACAACACTCTCCAGGGTGCCGGCTGTGCACTCATCCATATGAAACTGTTGACCACCACCTTTTTGAATGTCCAGCGCTGGATAACATCAGGAAAATGCTTCTCCCTCCAGGGCCAGATAAATGGAACACATTATATGGAACAAAACAACTCACAAACACATGCATATATCACACAATGGCATTGGGTCAAAGGGCATGAGCCCATGGACCGCTGTATCAGCAACCAACCAACCATAAATATTTTATTCTGTCATATTTTATAGAAATAACGAACGCAAACTGACTGACGACTATTTCTCTACAATGACACTCAAAGAAATTTGGGTTGAGTATCATAAGATAATTGTGGGTTATGTGAACTGGGAATTGTGAACCGTTATCTTCTTCTTCAGCGTTCATTCTCAAACTCCCACTGGATTTCTCTTGTAACAGGACAATGATACTACAAGATTTCCAGTTGAATGTAGTCTAGAGAATGGAAATGCGTTGTGTTGCTGTTTTATTTGCGCCAATGGCCAAACACATCCGTCTTTGGCGGTCTGTGAACTGGTATGACATCGGGTCAATACCCAAACAAGCTACATAGTTTGTCTGAGATCTACACCCTGTGTAGATTTATTCTAAAAGCAATGCCCATTACAGATGTAATCTACCTTTATTATACAGAATATGACATGAAGATTTGAAACAATTCAAAAACATTCATTTTGCAAAAAGAATTAGCAAATATGCAAAGCAGTAAAAATTAATTAATTTTGTTCATTCTCAAACTCCCCCCAGATCTGATAGCAGGACGATGGTCTTATTAGATTTCAAGCAGGATGTTGTCCGGAGAATAGAAATGCGCTGTGCCGCTGTTTTATTACACCAAGTCCAATATATTAGATTTCAGTTGTAAATTAATGTAAATATCGCAACAAAAATTATGATATATTTTTCTGAAATACTCACATTAATGTTGGCACCTTTAGAAAGCAAGTATTCTATAAGTTCATTCTGTCCATAGTCTGCTGCATAGTGTAGAGGATGTCTGCCTTCCACTTCCTTGTTCACATCAAATTTCTGAAAATACAAGCCAGAATAAATGTTCAATCTCTTGTGTGTGTTCATACATTATTCATGTGTTCACACGTCACACACACATCACTCTAGTGCTGCTCAATATCCCAAATGACTCATAGCAAGTGTAGTCGTTTTGGTATAGTATAAGCAAAACAGCTACACTAAAATGTCAGAGAATATCCAACAACCAGGTTGGGGGAATGGTGCAGCGCAGTGGTTAGCGGACGTGCTTCTCATATGAATAGTCTTGAGTTCCTTCATTCCCCAGTTGAAGCGGAAATATTTTCAGACCGCAACGGCTTATGGGTCGACCCAGCCTTAATTGAGTACCGGATTAATCCTGGAAGTAAAAACTGTGAGAGAGAGGAGATGGCTATCACTCTCATATATTGCACAGCCACTGAATATTGACAACGCTAACATCTCACACCCCTATGGCATTAATAAATGCTGCGGGTTAACTTTACTTAAAATTTTTATGAGTCACAGTAGCACAAATATTCATTAAGACATTTAACATTTCAAAGCTCTATGTGGTGAGGCAGATTTTATACACATTTTTTTCAAGATGACGCAGTCAATATCTCACAATTTTACAAACACTCTTGGTAGTGGGAGATAAATACACTTAGGATTATTTGTCAACAATATTATTGTGTATGTACTCACACATCCTAATTAGTTCTTCTTCTTCAGTGTTCGCTCTCATGTAACCACAGCGAATATATCGTGTGATTTGCGTGGGGGAGAATAAAGTACGCTGTGCTGCAGGTTTCACAGTAGAACTGTTTTATTTGCACCTCGGTTGGCCACTCTGTGGTCTGGACGTCCGAGGTCCAGCACATCCGTTTTTGTCATTCCTTTATTTCGGGTTTGGTCCCTACTCAGTGACAGCCTATCTATCTGTCGCTGGGCACGAGGGTGTGTTACTTTTCGCCAAGACGATTGTTGTTCACGTCTGTCTCGCACGATGTGTTCCACTGTCTATGAACTTGCCTCATGTAATTGGACGTACTGTGCATGTGCCCATCGGGTACTGAACCGTTTCTCATCCGTGAGCCTGGTTCCTTAGGAAGAAGAACTCGCCAGAAAAGTTGGACCCTGGCTCTTTCGCCTTCTTAGCCGAGGTGTTGTTCACCGACATCGTGAACCACTCGCCCAAGTTTGAGTCTCACACCACGCGTTTGAGAGCAAGACGTTCTCGAGCTGAGCGACCTTATCCCAACAGCGCCTGAGCCCATAAGGTACTGAACCCTTTCTCTCTGCAAGTGTATTTCCGATATAGGAAAGCTTGACAGTAGAGTTGGGCAATTAGTTCTAATTAGCAGGATATAGTTAAGAGAAAAGAATTTATAGTTGCATAGTTTACAGCTTGACTGTGATATCTGTACCTTTCAAGCTGTCAGATCTTACTTCAACATGGTTTTTGCATCACTGGATATGTACAACATGTCACAATTCTTTGCTCCCCTTTCAGGCCCTGGCAACACACTGGAGATAATTAATGTGGCATTGCATATGATATCCCATGTTGCTAGGGCCTGAAAGGGGAGTAAAGAATAGTAACACTGTTTACCTTCCATGCATCTCTAAGAGGCAACTAAGGTTATGGAGTGGAGTTTGCTGTCCATCACATATAGGTTCAAAGTGACCCACAAGCCACAAATATTGCAGTAAAGTTGTAAACCATGACACAACACATTCCATGTTCTGCCTATTTGGTAGCATATCCCATTCAGGAAGTAGCCATAAACCCAGAATTTTTTAGCTGTAGTGTAGGATTTTCTAAGCAATATTCTGTTCTCATGAATGCATCCTGTTAATCCACAGGAATTTATTAAGAACAAATGTTGCATAGCATATGCGGCCAAAATGCAGTTTAGGTTTCCATTGTGCCCTTTGTTCTACTTTCGAGGTATTACCTAACCTTTGTAGTGTTAGATAAATTGCGTACGGTTATAGATTATTTATTGGGGGGGGGGGTTAAAAGTATTAGAATTAGTTTATAGATTTGGGAGGAGTGTTTAATAGATTAGAATTAGTGTTTAGAATTAATAATTAATTCTCTAAGAACTCTCGCCTAAGGCGTGAATCGAAATTATTGGTTTTTCAAGGGAAATCCGTGACGTTAATGCTATTTATAGCCCAACGGAAACCTATACTGCATTTTCACAGCATATTTTTTAATCAGATTTCTAATTAATTTAGTAGGATCATATTGAATCAATCAATAAACCCATAACCCTTCAGGGTCGTAGGGGTACCACATTGGATGCCTCAGCACACAGAGTCCTCCAGCGAATTCTATCCTCAGCGATGTGGATGAGTGTGGAAATATCTTGCCCTGTCCATTCCTTGATGTTGTCTGTCTATGTCTTTATTTGTCCTCATCTGCTTCTTCCACCCTCGACAGTTCCCTGCAGTATTGTTTTTGACAAGGAATCGTGCCTGCATACATGTCCGAACCATGCTAGTTTTCGTCGTTTCACTATTGAAAGCAATGGCTCCTGAACACTTGCACACATCTCTACTTTATTTCTTACGTACACATTGGTCTTATGTTCCCTAGGAAATTCGTAGAATTCTTCTGCTCTATTTGTACTCGAAAGCCTGTAATCTTCTCTCCATCTTCTTTCTCTTCATGTATCAACTAACGACAAACATTAACCTTAACCATGAAATATTAGTCTCATTAGATGATGATTATAATTATTATTTTATAGCCTAGTGAGCTAGTCATAAAATAGAGTGTTGTCACATTTGTGACGAAGCCAACATACGCTGTTGTAGGCTCTGATGATGTTGATCTGTATAAAATTAGTATAAACGAATAATATGAAATGTATGTGAATGTGTAGTGTGAGTGAGTGTGGACTGTGTTACTGTATCTGTATGTTAGAATATTATGATGATGTTCCAGTTTTTGAATGAAAATGCAGTTTTGGATTTTCATTTTGTCTTATCATGGGAGATGCTTGTCATTGTCCCGTATCACTTACCTCATTTTCTACCAACCCAATGACACCAGCCTTCTCTCCATTTGTGACTTTCCATACAAATTCTTGATCCTTGTCCTTTTCCTCTGACATTTTGATGAGTAGGGTTAGGGTTATTGCAGGACGGATTATTTCCTTGTAGTTTACTACACCGGGTGGTTTGAACCGGAAGTGATAATTTTACGGTTAAGAAATCAAACATACCAGACATTTGCATCCACAGATCATCTTGTCAGGGTTACCATATTGTCCTTTTTAATGTCAAATTTGACAAATGTGGCCTTCTTCAAATGTTAGTTAGTCGTCGTATCATCATCACTGCAAACTGGATAAGTCCATAAATGCTTCGATCTCTCCCTGAGTGTATCCGCCATTACTCTGCTGCTGACAGTACCTGTCCTCTGCTGGTTGACCATCCTTCATGTGCTTCCTCTAAAATGTTCACTTTTAGCAACACCGCATTTTAAACCTTGATCTTTAATCCTGGACATTGACAAATAATGATCATTAACACTAGTCTCACTCTCGCGTGCTATATCTCTTATGGAGTGCAAAACGTCAACTCAATCTATTGCCCTATCTCCATGTGCCACAATCGCGCATGACGCAAGTTGATCGGCTCTTTCATTGCCTCGAACTCCCACATATCCCGGCACGAAAATAAACGTAGCTACTTTCAAATTAGCTTTTCTCAAGGCCTCAATCCACTGTTCGCGAACGAGACCCACTTGTACCTTCCTAATCATACTCATGGTCACTCAATATGCAGAGCCGTGTTACCTTCTGTGTGAATACCCACTCATTCTTCTTCTTCTTCTTTCGTTCACTTGAAACATGTCTATTTCTGTAATTCTGTCTCCTCAATAAAACTCACTGTCTTTTTTAGTTCATACAGTGTCCCATAGAGTTTTGATCCCAGTGTTGTTTCCTCTGGCCAATATGTCTGCCTCATCGTTTCATGCTCAGAACACTCTTGAAGTATATGTTTGGCACTCTGTGCTGCCTGTACACATGGCCGTGTTGCCAATCTTGAACTTTGTATAAATGTGACTGCGGAGTCGGTTGTGTCCTGTTCTGAGACGTAGAATTATAACTTGTTCTGGTCTGTTCATAATATGATAGTCATCTTGTGTTGGTGTTTGTGGCTTTCTTATTAACTTGATCATCTGTTTTTTCTGATGGTAGGTGATTGGTATATCTGGTTGGTATTCGGCAGCACCTTCCTTAGCCAGCTGGTCTGCTTTTTCATTTCCTGGTATTCCACAGTGAAAGGGTATCCACTGCATGGTTACCCTATACTGGTAAGACAATTCGCTAAGTAGTTTTTTCAAGTCTGTTAGTTTTCCAAACTGGAGAGCTTGAAGCACTGACCTTGCATCTGTCAGGAATACCACAGGCTGTAGGTCAGAGTTGGAGTTCAGCAGTTTTTTAGCTGCCACACTAATTGCCTGGATTTCAGCATCATAATTATTGCAGAATTTTCCTGTTGTTGTTTTGATGGTATCTCTAGGCTTGTGTGGATATTCTATATATAGACCTGCACCTCCATTCCTCACGGCATTCTGTGCTGACCCATCTGTGTATACTCTGACCCATATATCTTGTGGATATTCCTCATCCAGGAAACTGAGGGTGACTGTCTTTCGCTGCACACTGTTCTGTTCGTCCTCGCTTAGTATTCCTTTCACATGGGTCTGAATGTATATTGGCATTCCATGCCTTTCACTCCACGGGGTTTGTTCTGGTACAGGCCTTAAGGGGCTGTCAACTTCAGGTAGGTCTGTAAGTTGTCTGCGAAGTCGTTTAGCTTGATGGATAAAGCTGCTTCTTTTCAGTCGCCCCATTGCTAGATTTTGGAATCTTTCCTTCATTGGATGACTAATACCCACTCAAATGCCTTGGATCACCCCTACGCTTAACGGCAAGAGTGGATCACAAACCACCTGGGGAAAGACAATAGACAACAGACAACAGACCAGCGCACAATTCACATAAACTATCGGATTGCCCTTCGTCAACCATCTAAACGTAGACCTATATAAGCTCAGTTGTTGGTTCTGGGTTCTTCTAGTCTTTTCAGTGAGGATGCGCTTTCTCCCCTTTCCTCTGGTCATTCCCATTTCTATCATTCTCTGAGCATGTTCATTGTCTTTTTCACCATCCTCTTTTTCAATTTGTAGTGTATCCGGGACTGTTTTCATTTTGTTGTGTATCCGGGACTGTTTCATCATTTTGTAGTGTATATGGGACTGTTTCATCATTTTGTAGTGTATCTGGGACTGCTTTATCAATTTGTAGTGTATCCGGGACTGTTTCATCAATTTGTAGTGTATCCGGGACTGTTTCATCATTTTGTAGTGTATCCGGGAATGTTTCATCATTTTGTAGTGTATCCGGGAATGTTTCATCATTTTGTAGTGTATCTGAGACTGTTTCATCATTTTGTAGTGTATCCGGTAATGTTTCATCATTTTGTAGTGTATCCGAGACTGTTTCATCATTTTGTAGTGTATCCGGGAATGTTTCATCATTTTGTAAAAGAGGCTTCCAGTCTCCGAGTAAGAGTTGTATTGAAAGGGCATTCCATACTGCTGCAAGTTTAAATATCCCCCCTTTCCCGCCGAAGACGGATGTGTCGAGCCAATATCGCAAATTAAACGGCGACACGACGCATTTCCATTCTCTGGAATATACCCTGCTGGAAATCTAGTAGGAGCATGGTCCTGCTACAAGGGAGATCCAGCGGGATGAACGCAGAAGAAGAAGAAATATTCTCCGATAAGGCATTCCACGTTGCTGCAATTTGAAATGTTCCCCGATAAGGCATTCCACGTTGCTGCAATTTGAAATGTTCCCCGATAAGGCATTCCACGTTGCTGCAATTTGAAATGTTCCCCGATAAGGCATTCCACGTTGCTGCAATTTGAAATGTTCCCCGATAAGGCATTCTACACTGTTGCAATTTGAAATTTTCTCCGATAAAACATTCCACACTGCTGCGAGTGTTCCCCGATCTCTTGATCGTGTTCCCCGACAACAGACGAAGTCTAATTGACGAATGAAACGGCTGGAGAATTCACCCCATTAAATTAGGAAACAAGAGCTAATAGCTCTTAATTCATAGGGATCGAAATAAAAGTTAAATTGTACCTCCTGTGGTGATATACTCTTCTTTCAACCGTGGGAATGAGTTAACTTTAATTATACTAAGGACTCCGCCGAATACGGATGTGTCGGGCCATTGGCGCAAATAAAACGGCGATACAACGCATTTCATTCTCTGGACTACATCCTGCTGGAAATCTAGTAGTCCTGCTACAAGAGAGATCCAGCGGGAGTTTGAGAATGAACACTGAAAAAGAAAAATATCAGGGCCTTTTGGCCATCAAAAATATTAGAGGTTGTGATTTAGTTCTACTTCTTCTTCTTTCGTTCGATAATAATGTCTATATCTGTAGAGTTGTTTCTTGTATAAATTGGTCAGTGTTTTCTATTTCTTGTTTCGTATCATAGTTTAACATTGTGTATGAGATGGTGTATCATGAGGTGTATCATAGGTTTATCATAGGTGTATCAGAAGGCTAGTATGTGCACCTTAATGTGTCATAGTCTGCACATTCTTGAAAGATATACTCTGAAGTTTGGTTGGCTTGCCCTCGTGTAGCTTTGCTGATGTGCCAATTTAAAATTTTGTTTATATATCTAGTTTAGTCTATTGTGTCCAGTTTTGAGTCGAAATATGATGACATGTTCTTGTCTGTTAAGTAGATAGCAGTCGTCCAGTCGTCCAGTGAAGGTAAGTTAGGCTTTCGTTGTGCCTTTATCAAGGATTTCTTTTGGTGATAGCAGATTGGTACATCGGTTTGTTGCATGTTAGAACTCTCCTTGGCTAGTTGATCATCTCTCTTATTTCTGGCTATTCCACATTGGGATGGAATCCATTGCACTATAATTCTGCACCGATGTTTCACTATATATACCTCTTTTAACTCTGGTAGTTTATTGGATTATATTGCCTCTAGTACGGATCTTGCATCTATAATTTGAAGTCCTGTCCGATGTTAACAGTTTTTCTGAAGTTGCATAAATAGCTTCGACTTCAGAGTCATAGTTGTTGCAGTAATTCCCCGTTGGTATACATGTGGCATCAGTGGTGCCATCTGGGTATTTCACATATACACCACTTCCCCCATTTCTTACTGCCTTCTGTGCTGATCCATCTGTATATACTCTGTTCCATAGATCACTTGAATAAACATCATCGAGAAAGATGAGATCTGCTACCATACTCTGCAGATTATTATGATGTTCATCCCCATGCACACCTGTTATTGTTGTTTGGATGGTCACTGGTAGGTATATCTGTTTTACCATGGGATGTGTTCTGATTGAGATATCAGTGGTATTGTTTACCTCTGAAAGATCTGATACCTGTCTACGCAGACGCTTGGCCTGGTGTATGAAGCTACTTATTTTAAACCGTGATAGATTCTGGAATCTTTCCTTCATTGGATGACTATTGTGGGATGACTAAATTCTCCACGAATTATGATTTTAGTATCCCTGCGCTCTTTTCAATGACTGCATCCCTTCGATATTCTGAATTTATACAATTTATATGGATCTCATTGCTCCTGTAATAATTCTAAGAGCTTGATTCTATACTCTATCCAAGTTCTGTAGTGCGGTGTTTGCTGATGAGCTCATGATGTAGAACCATATTCTAAGTGTGGTGTGTTGATGAACTCATGATGTAGAACCATACTCTAAGTGTGGTGTTTGTTGATGAACTCATGATGTAGAACCATATTCTAAGTGTGGCCGAATAACTTATTGAAATACAGTTTTGATGAATTCGTTCATTAGCTCCCCAAGTTGTCCCACTCAGTTTTCTTAGTTTGTGATCTAATAAAAAAATACACCCGATATTACAGAGAATAGTTGAGGGTGGAGGAAGCAGAGGACGACAAAGAAAATAATGGAAGACAACATCAAGGACTGGACAAGATTTCCCCCCATACGCGCCAATCGTTAAAGATAGAAATCGCGTAACGACTCTTTGTGTGGATGGATACATTAGTGTCCTTACAACCCTGGCGGATTATGGGCTCATATATTTGAATAATTGCTCCCTCTCTCTCTCTCTCTCTCTCTCTTTCTCCAATAGTAGGCATACGAGAAAAATCAAAACAAGCCTTCATATGTGACTAATTTGATTATTGTCGTGATTTTCACTAAAACACTTTTTTCTTCGTATAAGCATAGGCCATAGTAACAGCTGTTTTTCCGCTTGTCTTAAACCAAGTTTCGGAGGGGGTTCGGCGAGACATGGTAAAATTCTGCCGAATGAAATGTTACACTGGAGTATCGACACAAATCAGTGGTGAAACGGCGTAAACATGTTTAGTTTGGACATACAACAAGATACAACTCACTGTCTAAAATTATTTTGCAAGGAACAGTCGACGGTGCAAGGAGAAGAGACAGATGAAGAAAACCCTGGATTGATAACATGAAGTAATGGTTCGGGCATGATTTTTCTATACTCATCCGATTGGCTGAGGATAGAGATGTGTGGAGAGCTTTTTTGTGATGTCTCCAGTGTGGCATTCCTACGACCTGAAGGGTTTATGCTTATTATTATTATTACACACACACATGTATATATATATATATAAATATATATGTTTGTTTTGCGTTCGCTCCATTGTAACCATCACAGATATCCGTGCGATTTCCGCCGGGAGCGTTATATATATATATATATTGTCTATTCTCGGTCCCCAGGTGAATGATGGTTGATCGTATTCACACTTGTCGTTAAGTGTAGGAGCTTAAGCTGTCGTTCCAAGGCCAGATGTGTCGCCGTGGTTGCATTTAGTCCATGTTTGTTCAAGCCTATCTTGATGTTTTCTATCCACCGTTTTCTTGGTCTACCTTTGGTTTTACGCCCCGATATTCTTGTGTTATATGCTCCTATTGGTGCTTGGTTTGGTTTCATTCTCATAAGATAAGCAACCATTTTACTTGCTGTCTTTCAATATATCAATAGGCCTATATGATACTATACCAACTATTTACCTAATTTCATATTTTATCTAGTCTAGTAACCATTGCAGCTTTTCTCAGACACTTCATTTCACATATAATAATTTTTCTCTGCTGCGAGGCTGTTAAAGACCATGTTTGAAATTGGTAGCACAGTGTTGGTATAACAATTGTAGATATTATATGTATTTCCACCAAAGACGTATGTGTCGGGCCATTGGCGCAAAGAAAACGGCAACACAACGCATTTTCATTTTCTGGACTACATCCTGCTGGAAATCTAGTAGGACCATTGTTCTGCTGTAAGAGAGATCCTGTGGGAGTTTGAGAATGAACGCTGAAGAAGAAGATCTGTTTATTGATTTCCATCTTGATCTTTGGGTGAAGTAATGGTGAAAGTTAGTAGGTCACTGTGTTTGCTTTCTGACACATTGTTTCTATTTCTCTGTCTAGTCTTTCATTTTCGGAAAAAAATGCTTCCTAGATATTTAAATTCTTTGGCTTGTTTTACGTTGGTGTTAGCTATTGTTATATCCACTGACGTTGTAGACTTGCTGATGCTCATAACTTCTTTTTTTTTGTATGTTAATGTTCATGTTGTACTTCTGACATGTTATTAACAATGCATTGATGTGATTTTGCAAAGTTTCCTCATCTTTGTATATTAAACTTTGATCGTCGGCAAATAGTAGTTCATTGATTTCATTATTAAGTTCCTCATCAGGTTTATTTGCAATGTTTTTTACTTTGTTGATGTGAGCTTCTTTTATCATTCTCTCCATGTAGGCTATATGTTGGAAAGTAGAGGTGAAAGCACGCATCCTTGTCTTATATATATATATTTATATATATATATATATATATATATATATATATATATATATATATATATATATATATATATATATATATCAAGTGACATATCCTTTCCAGAACGTTGTCTTCGTCGTGAGGCCTGCATTGGCCAAAGACATCTTCCTCTGAATACTTTGTTACCTATATAAAAAAAAAAATATATATATATATTATATATAGGCTATACACAAAGAATAAGAATATAATATATATATACATATATATATATATATATACTTTGTGTTGCCTGCTAATGCCGACTAACGAAATGCACAGAAAGTATCGAAAACATAAGGTAATAATGATTGTTTTTATTCTGCTCGTTGGTCTTCTATCGGTGCGAGTTGCATTTGGATAAGGAACCTCCAAATATCAACAACAAGTGATCATGCCAGTTTCATTGATATCTCAAATAGTAACCCCGGAAGTTATTTTTCACTTAGATGTCAATTTGATGCAAATGATATTTGTATTTATGAATGAAAAATAAAAATAATAGATCATAATTTGTGAATATAAATACATGTCAACAAAAATATAATTTTAAAGCCTAATGAGTTATTTAGAACATGGATTGCTAAATACATCAATTTTTATATGTTGATTCAATGTTGTGATTCAGCAGTAATTGACGAGAACTGCTCAAAATGGCGAAAGGAATATGTTCGCTTCCACTTCGTGTTTTCTGTGCTGTTTGGATACAATTTCTGTAAAGAAACTTGAGGATTACAGGACGAGTCTACACGAGTATGGAAGAAAGGTGCGTTTTTCAGACTATTCAATGCCATAATTTTGCTAATGCTAATTGTGACAAGCCGTGGTTGTCATGGTTAAGAAGCCAGCAGACTCAAATCTCAATGGCAACGGCTATCACTCAGTGTATCATGATAGTATATACTAAGTATGTGATAGGCCTAATCATAATTATTTTAACAGTGCGAGAATCACCACTGCCCCTCTATTTTAACCGTATGTGTTACAATTTTATACAGTTAGTAAATTTCATATAATTCAACAGTTGTGACATGCTTATTACTAACAATAACCGTTTCTTCATGAATTGTAAATTATTGTTGGTTAGAATTGAATAAAATTGGGAGTAACTTCTTAAAATTGGGAGTAACGTCGCCAGACCCAAAACGCTTTGTTTTGTAATTGCCAGTCATATAATATTTATAATTTGTTATTGTGATATAGTTGTATTTATATTTTTTAAAAGTGTACTGCTGATATGGGCATTACTGTGGAACTGTGGTGATTACAACCGCTCTTCTACCGTTACCTTCTTACCTGTATCAATTCAAAACAAAACAGGTGGCTGAGGTGAGGCTGCTGCAAAAATTGATCATATCCTCGAAAAACTATAAAATCTAGTGTATTAAATGTATATGAATCACTCAAACAATATGAATTTATGTTGTTTGTAGTTAATTTAAAAGACTTTATGTTTTTGCTTGTATACTTGTGTTGATATACTACCACTACTGTGATTGCTTATACATACTTTGGGAGATTGTTTCTCAGATTAGTATAAATAACCAAAAGGTCAAAGGGTGTCAGACAAAATGGAGGGTTCCGCAGTAACCAAACTAATAAAGGTCCCGTTTGGACCGATATGTCGAAAATTGTCCTTTTTTGTTTTATTGTATGTTTTTTATATACTTTTTAAAAATCTATTTTTTATTTATAGTTAGTTTTCTTCTAGTAACCTATTTTGCATTACCATTTCCCAGATTGGTCTTTTGAGTCCCATCCATCATCACCATGTATCGTAGATTATGTTTCTTATAGAACAACAATAATACTATTGTCTGGAAATATGGCAAGGTGCCCACTACTATACTACTTCATCGAATGATGAGGGTTTCAATTTTGTAATCATTTTTCGAAAACATCACATTCACATCATGATTATGATCACATTTCGCGATACAGTATAGGAGAAGTATCTACCACTATCCTAGCACTAACAATCAGTTTGTTGGCAGGATCTTAGAGACATCTTCGATAAGTGGGGGATGGGTGTAGGCAGGATCTTAGAGACATCGTGGGGGAGGGGTGTATTATACCTAAAAAAATGATTTAATTTTAATATTTACATATGATTTTTGGTGAATTTTTTTGGGAAGAACGATTGGGGAGGGGTGTTATCCAGTTTGTTTGTTTAGCCTTCTAGTACTGAATTTCATGTCTTGACTTTCTGTCATTGAGGGGGGAGAGGGAATGGTGGTTTAAACCCCATTCCCCCATAAATCTACCAGCTTGGTAGTGAGCCATAAATTACATTCACAGAAATTTATGTCATGTTTTTTTGTATAAAATAAGTAAAAAGTAAAGTTAACCCACAGCATTTAGAAATGCTGTTGGGGTGTAAGATGTTAGCAATCTCACATTTCAGTGGCTCTGCTATATGAGGGCGGTAGCCATCTCCTCTTCCCTGCAATCTTTATTTCCTGGATTAATCCGGTACTCATTTAAGGCTGGGTCAATCTGATAGCTGTTTCGATCTTAAAAACATTTCCTCCTAAACTAAGGAATGAATCCATCTAAGTAATTACCGCTCCGACGTTGGTTGACTTCGGTAATGGGATGTGAACTAGTATTTTCAATGTGGTATGGCTGTAGACAAAATAAAATAAGTAGTTTGGCCTCAGTAAACAGCATTTTCTGTTTCTGCTAGATAGGAAGTTGAACTGTTGGACATCTTCTCTTCTGGAATTCCTTGGTTTTCACCAGTTGTCCCTTTTTTTCTTCCACTCTCACCACCTCATTTTTGTCCTGTTTACATTTCCTCTCTTTTAGCCCTTATTTTCTGTTTTTTTTCCTTCAATTTGTTCAATTGTTAACTTTACCATTCTATATCACTTTGTCATTTTAGTACTACTATTTCTGGCCCTCGCTGGTTTACCCTATTCTAAATATAGCATGATTGCACGTACACACATTATTGTCACGTGCCAACATCACATCATCATTTTTTTGCAAGTTTTAAAAAATGGGTCATTATGACAGAAATAGGTCTGATGCAACCAATTATCAACAGTTTGTTCGGTGTCTTCTTCAGCACCATTCTTCAAGACATTATCCAATATATGACCATATACATAAGTCTAACCCTAACAGTTTATTTTTCAACTAATACGGCCTATTCCTAACCCATTTAATGTTATCTCTAATCCTAAACCCTAACCCCTTATTATACTAGTAGTTTAGCCTAATCCTACTCAAAACCGTAACCCTAAACCCCAAAAACAACAACCACTCCCTTAAATGCTAGAGTTAACATTCCATATTTAACACACCAAAAATCATGTACACCTACTTATAAATAAATGAAACCAACGCACCAAATAACACACAAATAGACAGATGCATGTGTACTACAGAAAATCCTGTTTATATTTTATATGACCTATATTTTAGGACTATTCCAAAACAATGAGGTCACATTGTTTACCTCCACAGTAATCTGAGCTAGTTGGACCATCACTTCCAGCTCCCCTTATCTGCTTTTTACTTCTTATGTCCTTCAGTTCTGTTATATTTTCTTTTCCTTCCCATCATTTTTTTCCCTATTTGTCTTCATGTTTACTATCTACATCTCTTATTATTGTGAACTTTGTTCTTCTTCTGCTGTTGCTTTCTTTGAAAAACTGCAGATTAGCAGGATGTAGTCCAGAGAATGAAATGCATTGTGTCAATGTGTACAGATTGCTGCAATTCGTAATTTGCCTTTTGGCCTGACACATCAAATTTTTGCATGGCTTTGTGTCACTTTGACACAATATGGGATGAGACAGCTAACTCCACCCCCTTAATCTCCTTAGGTTAATAGTGATGCTATTCTGTGCTCCTCTCTTGGGCTCTGACAACATGCACACAGGTGGAACATTGTTTGAAATTTCGGAAACTCATTCCGTTCTCCAAGCTAAATCCTGCTACTTATAGGAGTTTGAGAATGAACGTAGTATAAGAAAGTTTATACAGAAGACATTCAGGCAACCAGAGCTATCTAATCATGCGGAGCTGTATATGAGGCTTCAATAAGGATTGTCCTTGTTTCTGTCCTGTGTTGCTTTTAGTTTCTTTTAATATCTTCTTCCTCATTCTCTAGCCAAAGTCAGACGCTGATAAGGATGTCATCAATGAACTGTACTGTTGTCACCAGCCTAAAGACAGAGCTGTAGAAATGATCCATCAGAACTGTTTCAGATGGCCATAGTTTTCTTGTAGTGTAGTAAAATGGGCAGTTCTGTAAACTATGTTCTGTGTTTTCTGGAGATTATTCACAAAAATTCTTGAGACTAACGGGAATTGAACCAGTCCGTTCTGCCGTTTAATGGACTGGTTCAATTCCCGTTAGTCTCAAGAATTTTTAAAAATTGTCCTCTGGCTTCCTACTTAAATTTACTTGAGATTATCCACAGGGGTTTGGAGTTGGTGTCACCAACTCCAAATTTTCAATATTTTAAATTCTTCTTCTTCTTGTGTGTTCGTTGTCAAACTCCTGCAGATTAGCAGGATGTAGTCCAAGATCGAAATGCGTTGTATCATGGTTTACAGCATGATATTTTAAATATTTTCCTTTGTTTTTATTTCGTCCTTCTTCCGCGTTCTCCAGTCAAAGTCAATAATATGTATTTCATCAATAAACTGTACTGTGATTACCAGCCCAGAGACTAAGCTGTAGAGCTTGTCCATCAGAGCGGTTTCAGATGTCCATAGTTGTCTTATTGTGGTTGGTTGGTGGCTGATCCAGCGGTCCATGGGCTCATGTCCTTTGACACAATGCCATTAAAATAGCATTATATTGCTGGGAGGTCTGTGGATTTTCGGCCCACCCCAGGCCAGAGCCAGAGAATAACTATCACACCTCCAGGAAAGTAGGTTTCAACCTATACACCAGCTCTGAGCCACTGTAGCCACGATAGGGTTCACTGTGCTCATTCCCCACCACCAATTGACTACTGGTTATGCCAAACTTCTCTATTGCTCCAGGCATGCAACCAAATGTTCAAGTCATCAGGATTGTCACGTCCTGAGTCACTGTGCCTCTATGATGGGTCTCAGCCATAGGAAAAAACAGTGCCGTCAGTTTTCTCCTCCCCATTGCTGCACAGTACATCCCTGGCTCCCTCCCAACCACAGAGGCTGCATACATATATATTCAAGCAAATATGAAACACATTTCAACAACAAAATAAAAAAATAATTGTATAGATGACGTGCCATGAAGCTTCTCTAAGAAGATAACCTCAATATAACGGCATGCCATCTAATAAGGTTTTCTGTTGCGTGGGTGGTTTGTCTAGTGGGTCATTGGTGAGACCCAACAGACGCAACCACATGCGTTGTGGTTGTGGTACAGTGGGCAGTTCTGTAAGATATGTTCTGTGTTGTCTGTAGTTTGATACAATACTTAGGAGATAATAATATTTTGAGATTAATGACCCGCTATCTCTTCACCTGTGTTGCCAGGGAGAACAAGAATTGTAGCACTGAAATCTGCCATACATGTAGCAAAAAGTGACACAAGAGTAGAAATTAGGGTGACTACTTCACTTCATATGAAAACACCCCCTCCCCCGTGTGTGTTGCTACTTACCTACCAGTCACGTCATAAGAGGCGACTAAGGACATTTTGGGGATGGAGTTGGCTGTCCCATCCCGTAGAGGGTAAAAATGACCCAAAAGGCTGAAAGGCACAACTATAGCAGCCAAGCTATACCCATGAGACAATACATTCCATTCTCAGAACTACATCCTGCCTGTTCGATGCCGAGAAGGGAACAAAGTATATAGCAATACCGATTACCTCCCATGCATGTCATAGAAGTCGACTAAGGAGGTTATGGAGTGGAGTTGGCTGTCCCATTCCATATATGGCCAAAGTTGCCCAAAGCCGTGCTGAAGTCGGATGTGTCAGGCCGAAGGTTGCAGAGATTGCAGCAATTCTGTAAACCATGACACAACACATGTTCTTCGGACAACACCCTGCTAATCTGCAGGAGTTTGAGAACGAACGCGGTAGAAGATATGAAGAACCATGCCAGCACTGAGAAAATGAACTCCTTTTATCTGCAACATTAACTCAAGATTAGACAAAAACTCACGACAACAAAGTCCCAAAATAGATACTCAAATTGTCCAACCCTACGGCCCCATGTAATCAATCATCAGGGGCTAATTTCTTCTTCTGCGTTCATTCTGAAACTCTTGCAGATTAGCAGGATGTAATCTGCAGAATGGTATGCGTTGGTTCATGGTTTACAGCTTAGCTGCGATATCCTCAGCCTGACACATCTGACTTCAGCATGGCTTCAGGGTCACTTTTACCCTATATATAATGGGACAGCCAACTTCACCCTAAAACCTCATTAATCGCACCTAATGACATTCATGGAAGGTAAACAGTGTCGCTATAATTTTCTCTCGTGTTGGGCCCTGATAATGCACACGCGATCTTGGACTCAAAAGCTCTGAAAAACTTTCCAATTAAAAAAAAATATTGTGAAAGAAATAGCAGTCTAGAGTTGAAAGTAAAACTTCCACACAGACATGGCACAAAATGCTGACATAGCATGTGATTGGTAGTTCAGATGTAGAGTGACAAGTCCCTTGTTCAATGATAGACAGCCTATTACGGTACAATCTGTGTATGGCAGGCCACTTTCATAGTGACACAAACATCCCTCCTTATTTACGAAACTTTATGCAGTTATGGCTTTCTCTTTTCGTTCATCTTACTAATCATCAGCATCACCAGGTGCCGTGCCGGATTGCGTAGATGATCATGGCTCTCCACAGGTCTGTTTCCAGTATTATGTATCAGAATCGTTGTTGTTTCCCTGCCGTGCCAGGTTGTTAAACTATCTAATATTCTCACGCTATCGCCCTCTGTCTCTGTTGCCTTAAATCTTGTCTGTTGTGACTATGTTCTCCAAACTTCCTTATCGCATAAAGGGGATAAAAAATTAAGATTGTCTTTTTCTTATATTATTGATTAGTCTCGCATTTGACTCTTTCAACACCTCCACATTAGTTTTTCTAGCAGTCCATTGTATTCTCAGCATTCTTCTGTAGAACCACATCTCTATTGCTTATAATTTCTCTATTTCTTGTTTGTTTATTGTCCAAGAATCGCATCCATATGTTAGTATAGGAGTTATATAGTACTGCAGAACTCTCTTTCTCACCTTTAATGACAAGATCATATTACACAATATATTTTTCATTTTTCTGAATGTTTTTTTGCCTGCCCTATTCTGTTTCTGATTTTTGATGAACTTCTTCCATCTGCTGTAATCGTAGTACCCAAATGCGTGAATCTTACTAATGCGCGGATCATTTATCCTAAGCTATGTCAGAAATACAGGCTACAATATAATATTTAGTCGCCCACTGCGGAGAGGGTAATTGTATGTTACTAATACTGCACTCATATCATTCATCCTGTTGCTGTTTGTCCAGCACAAGTGGAGATGATCATTTGTTACATCCACTTTTGAAATTCATTCAGAAGTATGTTCTTGACTGTGAGTTCGTAGATGGCTAATAAGCCCTATGCTAACCGCATATATTCTTGGAAACAGGGATACGTTTCAATTAAGAAGAAATGTGCCTCACAAAAACAAAAAAATGTCATCTGTGCATTTATGCGTGGCAGTGGCTATCGACAAAAGTACTACATACCTCTCGTTGAATTAATGTGGACCTCTTTTATCAAGGCCAACAAATAGATTTCACGCAAATCTGAAATTAGTTAATGTTTACGTTTTAGTTGAGAGGACTCCTATACTACCGACGATCTCAGTTCATGTTTACGTTTTAGTTGACAGGTCTCCTATACTACCGACGATCTCAGTTCATGTTTACGTTTTAGATGACAGGTCTCCTATACTACCGACGATCTCAGTTCATGTTTACGTTTTAGTTGACAGGTCTCCTATACTACCGACGATCTCAGTTCATGTGTCCTATTCTATTATATGACCGTTATGTGAAAACCTCCTGGAGACATGCTGGTTTCCCACCATTTGGCTAAGTTCCTGGTACTAATCATGATCTGATTTCCACCCCAAAATATAACCGCCCCTCCACTTATAGACTGAAAAATATAGATGGAAAAATATAGACTGAAAAATATAGATGGAAAAATATAGACTGAAAAATATAGATGGAAAAATATAGACTGAAAAATATAGATGGAAAAATATAGACTGAAAAATATAGATGGAAAAATATAGACTGAAAAATATAGATGGAAAAATATAGACTGAAAAATATAGACTGAACAATATAGAGCATCAATATAGACGGAGACTACAAGAGGTTATGTAGTCCCGTTAAACCTTTTTTAACCAATGTTATTGTTATATTTATCTACCTATATAGTTCGATTAATCCATTGAAAATTTCTAGGCACAGTATTCTCGTAGGTTGCCATTACTTACGGGAAGGAACAGCCGCAGATAGGACGCCGTAAAGAGAACACATTCATTCTTGTCGGCCATTTTGGCGGAAGCACATTTATATTAGAAAGTAGAAGATATTATAAACACATTGGAGATTCCGGAGTGTTGGTTACTAAACACAATAGCCAAAATAAAAAGCAAAAAAAAAAGAAAGACAAATAATGAAGGGCAAAGCACCTTGGAGGAAGAAGAAAGGCAGACCAATTAGGCGATGGACTGACGACATTAAAGATAACATGAATACGTCGTAGGAAAATGCAAGCCACATGGAAGAGAAGGGTTCATGGAGTTCATTGGGAAGACAGCGTTCTGGAGAGAATGCGTCACATGACACAAGTATGGTTCGCAGTTTTACATCAGTCTCCCATTCACTCAGTCTAGAGATCAGTAGTTGGCCATATCACATCACGTTACCCGTGTGGCAACTGAGGCCTAGAGGTTTAGATCAGGGTGCAAAGAATATTGTCTACCTTCCAGACAAATCGAAGTTGGTGTCTAAGAAAAGTCGGTGATAGAATGACAACCTGTGGCCTGTGAAAAATAATAATTGTCACATTTTGTCTCATTTTCCTGCCGTTGTCGTCTTTCAAATAATCACTACGGATGATGAAGAGATATGGGCCAGTAGACACTGCTGATGTAATTTATGAACAGCACTCATGAGAATAGTTAGAATCTTGGAAAACTTGGGAGACTAATAGAATCTGTCCAAGTTTCTTACCTTGAGTTTCAAGTAGTGTTTTCTGAGCTTGGGTTCCAGAAAACGGTCTTCTAAGATGAATAGAAGAAAACGAATTGAACTAATTTAGTGCAGAGGCGGACTAAATACTGTTTGCAGGCCAAGTTAAACAAGCCCAACCAAGTCCAGCAAGACCCACCCTTCAAACAATGTTTCTGACCAGCTAGGAAGATTAATTTTTCTTGAATCTTGAGTAAGAACCAGCATCCCTTCACAAGAGGCATTCCCATAAATGTACTGCTTGCTATTCCGCCAGCTATCTAAACGCATATAAGCTCAGTGTTCAAATCAACTATTTGCTGTCAGTTTTTCTAGTCTTTCCAGTGAGGGCGAACTTTCTCTCCTCTCGTCACTCCAATTTATATCATTCTTTTTTTAAATGTACATTGTCTCTTACAGCATCCTCTTCATCATTATCTAGTCTATCCATAATTGCTCTAATTAATTCAGTCTGGTCTCTTCTCTAACTGTGTAAGCCACTATAACTTTAGCTATATAGCCAATGTGTCAGCTCCTTCGTTGCCCCTGACTCCCGCATTACCAGGATAGTAGATCCATGTGATGCTCTAGGGGTCTTTAGCTACATAGCCAATGTGTCAGCTCCTTCGTTGCCCCTGACTCCCGCATTACCAGGACAGTAGATCCATGTGATGCTCTGGGGGTCTTTAGCTATATATCCAATGTGTCAGCTCTTTCGTTGCCCCTGACTCCCGCATTACCAGGACAGTAGATCCATGTGATGCTCTGGGGGTCTTTAGCTATATATCCAATGTGTCAGCTCTTTCGTTGCCCCTGACTCCCGCATTACCAGGATAGTAGATCCATGTGATACTCTAGATGTTGCCGAGAAGAGTATCCCACTCATTTCTTATCGTGCATCGCCCCACATTGCGCAGCATACTTTTGGAGTCTATTAGAATCACTGTAGATGTTGGTGGTTGGGTCCTCAGTCAAATCAGAACCGCTGTTACTGCCTCTATCTTCATTGTCATGCTCAATATTGTACTGTGATGGGCACCAGTCGTGCCATTTTGGTAAACGATGAAGCCCCCATATCCATCTGTATGTTTCTCTCGATACTGAGCTATTGTAGCTCATGTATATGATGTATTGTAGCTTTGAGTACATCTAGCTGACCGAATAGTACATGAAACACTGGAACTCAAGCTAGGAAAACATTGCTTATAGCACTGGGACCCAAGCTAGGAAAACATTACTTATAGCACTGTAACCCAAGCTAGGAAAACATTACTTATAGTACTGTAACCCAAGCTAGGAAAACATTGCTTATAGCACTGGGACACAAGCTAGGAAAACATTGCTTATAGTACTGTAACCCAAGCTAGGAAAACATTGCTTATAGCACTGGGACACAAGCTAGGAAAACATTGCTTATAGTACTGTAACCCAAGCTAGGAAAACATTGCTTATAGCACTGTAACCCAAGCTAGGAAAACATTGCTTATAGTACTGTAACCCAAGCTAGGAAAACATTGCTTATAGCACTGGGACACAAGCTAGGAAAACATTGCTTATAGTACTGGGACACAAGCTAGGAAAACATTGCTTATAGCACTGGGACACAAGCTAGGAAAACATTGCTTATAGCACTGGGACCCAAGCTAGGAAAACATTGCTTATAGCACTGGGACCCAAGCTAGGAAAACATTGCTTATAGCACTGGGACCCAAGCTAGGAAAACATTGTTTATAGCACTGGAGCCCAAGCTAGGAAAACATTGCTTATAGCACTGTAACCCAAGCTAGGAAAACATTGCTTATAGCACTGGGACACAAGCTAGGAAAACATTGCTTATAGCACTGGGACACAAGCTAGGAAAACATTGATTATAGCACTGGGACACAAGCTAGGAAAACATTGCTTATAGCACTGGGACACAAGCTAGGAAAACATTGCTTATAGCACTGTGACCCAAGCTCAGAAACCCCCCCCCACCCAATTAAAAATTATTTTTTTCCTCGTTACAGCCCAATAGGGACATTTAATTAAGAAACAACCACCTACTAGAAATAAACACAAACTGTGTGTGAAATGGTCTCACCGCTGCAATGACATTTATTGACGTAATTTATAGACATCCACTGTGCCTGCTTGATTTCTGATATAGTCCAGTCCCACCGAAGACGAATGTGTCAGGCCATTGGCGCTAATAAAACGGCGACACAACGAATTTTCATTCTTTGGACTACATCCTGCTGGAAATCTATTAGGATCATGGTCCTACTACAAGGTAGATCCAGCGGGAGTTTGAGAATGAACGCTGAAGAATAAGAAGATATAATACAGTAAATAATGTTATCCAGCCATGTATTCTCACCACCTAATATTCTTCCACCCTCCACCGTACCTTGAAGAACATCTTTTGTCACCGATGAATGTCTCATCACGTGCCGGTACCAGCGGAGTTTACCACTTTTAAATATGGTTCGTGTTGACCGAGGATCGCAATAGCCCTCTGGAGCTTGCTTACTATCAATGGTTTACAGCGTACCAGGTTCGAAACCACGGTAGGGTAAACAAAATAAAATCTGGGTCGTGATTTCTCGCCTCACACGAGCACTCCTCCAGTCCATCCAGCTGTAAATTGGTACCCGGCGCATGAGTTATGGAATGTAAACACAGCAAGGAAGGGAACTGGCCACCCCACCTAATAGTTACTACGGCTTGGTACATGTGGAGTTTTTGTGTGTTTTGCGTTCGCTCCATTGTAATCAGCACGGATATTCGTGCGATTTCCGCCGGGAGCGTGGTTACGTTTGTGACACTGTTATGCGCATTGTAGGCATAGCACATCCGATTTCGGCATGACATGGGGAGTTATCTTCATCCCCGACGGCATGTATACTTTCATGGGACTTACCCGTACATGTTCAATTCCCGTTAGTCTCAAGAATTGTTGACCCGCTAATAGGCTTATACTAATTGCATGATACACAAGCCGATTGGTCTACAGAATAAGAACATTACACGCGCTCTCACCAAACTATAACTTTAGTTGTTGCTTTGTTCCACCTCGCATCGAGCACTTTGAGAACAACTGGTTTATAAGCGGGGTTATTTTATACCCGCTCTGAGTATGATGCTTCTGTTTCTTGTTGTCGCTGTTGTATCTTTCGTTACTGCATGTTTTCCTGTTTAGGAGTGCAGGGAAGCTTTTAAGGCTGTGTAAATAAAGGCCGCTTTGCCAAAGCTGTCGCCGTGACGTGTACAGGAAGCATTTTTTGCTAGCACCTCCGAAAGACAAAAATCCTTGTCACCGGGATTGAAAAGATTGAACCCGGGACCTCAGGAATCTGAGGCCGGCGTTCTAGCCGTACGACCACGCGCTTTGTTGTATCAATCCCTATAAATTACGAGCGATGAGCTCTTACTTCCTTTGTGCAATGAGGTGGTTTCTCCAGAAGACCAAGCTTGGAAGAAGGCAGTGAAGTTTTGCTAATCATTAGAAATCATATAACACACACACAATATCGACATTTCGACCAAAAGGCCTCTATCAAGACTACATACACAAAACAAAAGAAATGATGACCAAGAACGGCACTGTTGAGGTTTACATGGCAGAGCTAAATGTGAGCGCATATTATGTATTCTCCAGAGCTTTATTTCATATCCAGAAGACTTTAACTTTCATCAACATACACTGCTTTGTGAAGAAGCATATTTCTCAGAGAGGGATCAGCGACTTCTTCTTGAAGAGCTGCACTAGCTTGGAGTATTCTTGGTATAGAATAAAGCTATTGGGGAATTCATGGAATAAAGCTATTGGGGAATACATGGAATAAAGCTATTGAGGAATTTATGGAATAACACTCTGTTGGAGATTGTGTGTGGGGGCGAGTGTGAATGACTTTTGAAGATTGTGCGTGGGAGCGAGTGTGAATGACTCTTGAAGATTGTGCGTGGGAGCGAGTGTGAATAACTCTTGAAGATTGTGTGTGGAAGCGAGTGTGAATAACTTCTAGAGATTATGATTGTGTATGGGAGCTATTGTGACTGACTCCTAGATATTATGTATGGGATCGAGTGTGACTGACTCGTGGAGATTGGGTATATGAACAAGTGCCAATATCTGTTGAAGATTGTTTATGGGAGCGAGTGTGACTGACTCTTGGATATTATGTATGGAGTGGTGCAAATGACTCTTGAAGTGTGTATGAGTTCTGGAGATTGTGTATTGGAACGAGTGTGTATGAGTTCTGGAGATTGTGTATTGGAACGAGTGCGTATGAGTTCTGGAGATTGTGTATTGGAACGAGGTGTATGAGTTCTGGAGATTGTGTCTTGGAACGAGTGCGTATGAGTTCTGGAGATTGTGTATTGGAACGAGTGTGTATGAGTTCTGGAGATTGTGTCTTGGAACGAGTGCGTATGAGTTCTGGAGATTGTGTATTGGAACGAGGTGTATGAGTTCTGGAGATTGTGTCTTGGAACGAGTGCGTATGAGTTCTGGAGATTGTGTATTGGAACGAGGTGTATGAGTTCTGGAGATTGTGTCTTGGAACGAGTGCGTATGAGTTCTGGAGATTGTGTATTGGAACGAGTGTGAATGACTACTAGAGGTTTTGTATTGGAGCAACTAAATCGGTGTTTGTAGTTGAGTTGGCTGTCCCATCCTATATATTTATTAAAGTGATCCGAGATTATGCTGAAGTCGGAAGTGTCAGGTAGAAGGGCGTTGATATCACAGCCAAGCTGTAAACCATAACACAACACATACAGTTCACCGTACTACATCCTGCTAATCTGCAGGAGTTTGAGAACGAAGGACTTTCAAGAATGAGTGTTAATTTCAGTGAATAAAAATACTGCTTGCGTCGATACTCAATATTTCTTGTCAGCGATGCCACAACTGTTAAAAAAAAACTAGACCTGGGGATTTTGACTGTTGTCTGTGGTGCTGGGGTTATTTTGGCAAAGTTGCCGTAATATGAGATGTTTTTAGAGTAATTCTTTGGAATTTAGTCAAAAGAAGTGAAAAAGGATCCACACCCAAGATTGTTTTCAAAAAAGGTCACCAAAAATCTCATTAAAACAATATAATTTTTCAGGAGAATGGGCAAATGTTGTTTAAGTATACATTATATATTTAAGTTTAAGTTTATATATATATATAAACCCAGACTATGCAATTTCTTCTTCTTCTTCGGCGATCATTACTCAGTCAGGTTGGGACTTCGGATTCTATGATATAGGCTGCTGTCTGTTTTAAAGTGTCCACTGTGCCATACAGTTTCTCTTCAACACTGATTGGGGTGGGCCATGTCTTGTTTCTCAGTGACTATATATATATATATATATATATATATATATATATATATATATAAGGAAAATCTAGATAAACCCAGACATATATATTATAATATATATATAAGGAAAATCTAGATAAACCCAGACTATGCAAGTGACTATATATATACACTTAAACAACATTTGCCCATGATAAACCCAGACTATATATATATATATATAGTCAATTGCATAGTCTGGGTTTATCATGGGCAAATGTTGTTTAAGTGTATATATATAGTCACTTGCATAGTCTGGGTTTATCTAGATTTTCCTACTGGGATTATTTATAAAACGTAAGTGGTAACACTGATTGTGGCAACCTTGCGTTGAATTTTTGATGTTGCAGACGTGACATGAATTGGAAGGGGATTTCTCTGCCATAAATCAACGAGTATGTTTTTGTTTCATATGCTGTGTAGAGTTATGTCTGGCGTCAAACCAATGACTGTCTACATGTGTTGTGTGGTTTCTTTAGTGTAAACCCTGTAATATGTCTGAATGTGTGACATGTCTCGGGGTCAGGTCGGATGTATCATGTAGATGGAATCTGTATAAATATGGAAGTCAATAAATGCAGAGATGGGGGATGTGTGTGTGTGTGTGAACTCAATGTTAATGAGAACATTATGTATTTGAATGATGTTTTGTTAATCTCCTTTGGGATGTTAAATTGTTTATTTATATTGGATTCGTTCAAAAGATAAACTATTCGTCGATTGTGAATATTTATATTTTCTGTACACTTGGGACAGTATTCTGTGTACAGAGAACTCATTTTCAGAGAACTCTTCTACCCCTGACCCCTCATGGCAAACAAGGGCCACAGCGTATAGATAGATAGATAGATAGATAGATAGATAGACTGTAGAATATTGTATACACTATAGTCCAGGGCCGTAGAATTTTCACTAAGAAGGGGTTTTTACAAAAAAGGTAATTATTTCGTCTTGTTGCGTAATTCACGCTTGTTTGTCTGCTACGAGATTTGATGACATTTTTGTGATAATCGCTAAGGGATAATTTTTTATCGCTTTTTATCTGAATTCCTAGTTCTAATAATCATGTTCGGATTTGCTAATGAAGAAGTTTTACCTCCTTTTATCTGAATTCCTAGTTCTAAAATTAATGTTCTGATTTACTAAGGAAGGGGTTTGAAACCCCCCCCCTCCCCTCAAACCCACTCCTTATCTACGGTTTTACTATTCTCCAAAAGTCGTTGGGCATTGGATGATTCCTTTAGATGACTGTTTCGTGCATAATTTTCCCATGTGACATACAGCCTTACAACAGCTGGAGTTAATTTCCCACTAGGTCTGGAGTTTGTGGCTGTCATCAGAGCGCTTGTATTATTTTGACATAATTTGCATTAATATGTGTATGTTTTCCAGGAAATCCTTGGAATTTAGCCAAAAGACTGGTAAACTCACCCCATTTTCGAAAAAAGATCACCAAAAGTCTTGTGAAAACGATATATTTGCACTCGAGAATAGGCGAATGACTTTAATTTTTTTAGGCATATTACCTAATTCTCTGGCCTTATTTATATAGAGTTATATAGTCTAGGGTTATCTGGGTTCTTTACAGAGTGATCTGGAGTTTTTTAGTCTAGGGTTATCTGGGTTTCTTTACAGTGATTTGGATTTTTTTTAAACGTCAGTGGTAGCTTGGTATATGCCAAGGAATTTAAACGAGCCTCCTAACATGTCCCTAAAGCGCTTCTTTTTGGCCACCAAGTGAATGCGTGCCTTTCTTTATCTCACCGTCGAGTTTGTATATAGTCCACACATAACCTCATGTCTGTCTGGTAGGTAAAGGTAGGTCTCATGGCAGCAACCTGCCGTTGGGGATGAAGATAACTTCATGTACTAAGTCGCAGCAATTATTAGGTGGGGTGGCCAATTCCCTTCCGTGCTGTCTTTACCTCCCCTAACTCATGCATCAGGTACTCATTTGCAGCTGATTGAACTGGAGGAGTGGTCATGTCAAGCGAGAAATCACAACCCGAATTTGTATCAGTGCTGACGTGGTTTCGAACCCAGTACACTGTAAACCGTGATAGCAAGCATGCTCACCATCAACATTGTGCTGTACGAGGTACTGACTTACCAGTAGGGATCGATGTGCCGGCACATTGTCATGAGAAAGGCGCCTTTCTCACATCCATTAGCGTCCTTGTCAAGGCTAACTGTGATTTGGAAAAGCAACATCAGTGTTGGAGTGAAAATCAAACTGTATAGGTCGCTGGTGCTTTCCGTTGTGTTGTATGGTTGCGAGAGTTTGACACTCACTGCGGACATGGAGAGAAGATTACAGGCTTTCGAGTATAAATGCTACAGAAGAATTCTACGAATTTCCTATAGGGAACATAAGACCAATGTGTACGTAAGAAATAAAGTAGAGATGTGTGCAGGTGTCCAGGAGCCTTTGCTTTCAATAGTGAAACGACGAAAACTAGCATGGTTCGGACATGTATGCAGGCACGATTCCTTGTCAAAAACAATACTGCAGGGAACTGTCGAGGGTGGAAGAAGCAGAGGAGGACAAATAAAGACATGGACAGACAACATCAAGGAATGGACAGGGCTAGATATTTCCACACTCATCCGCATCGCTGAGGATAGAATTCGATGGAGGACTCTGTGTGCTGAAGCTTCCAATGTGGTACCCCTACGACCCTGAAGGGTTATGGGTTTTATTGATTGATATAATGATTGACATTGTCATGCATCATAATCCAACTGTTCTCCATTTTTGTGTGTGGTTGTTTTCTTCTGGTTGCATCTCTTAGACGACGAGGTTACTTGCAAAGTTAGTGTCTCTGAGGGTGACTTCATAAACAAAACACAGAGTGTGACATTTGTACGCTGTTCAGTCAAAGACACTTTCAGCTCTGACGATGCAAATAACACAACATACTAAGAAACATCTGTGTCTTCTTTTGAGGAGTATAGGCGAAGTTCACTACCATGGCGTTTCGTTATCACCAACTTCTAAAGATATAATCTCCATACACTCAAACGGTTGCGTCTGTGGGTCTCACTAATGGCCACTAGACAAACCACCCTTGCAACAGAAAACCTTAGTAGATGACATGCCTGTATATTGAGGCTCTCTTATGGAAACTTTGTAGCATGTCTTATATACAATTTTTTCACATCCACGAAAATTCAGGAGAGCAGCTAGAAAGTCACGGATAGACCAAGATCCGTCTAGTCGTCATTCCATGTCCGAACTGTCCAAGAACATTTGCGGCTCGAATAGGGCTCATTAGCCATCTACGAACTCATAATCAAGGACATAACTAAAATTGAATTTTCAACAGTGGATGTGACAAGTGGTCATCATCACCTGTGATGGAAGAACAACATATACAGTTATAGACCACAAGGCTCATTCAATAGGCATTTTACTAAGCCGAAAGCTGAAGTCTCCTAGATATTAAAGAAAGCTCAGATAAATCACCCCACTGCACATAGGAAGTAAAATGTAATCGCTCGCAATTCCTGGGGTTCTCAAACAAACAAACAAACAGCCAGACAAACAAACAAACAGACAAATAAACAAACAGACAAATAAACAAACAGACAAACAAACAGGCAAACAAACACACAGACAAACAAACAAACAAACAAACAGGCAAACAAACAGACAGACAAACAAAAAAACAAACAAACAATAGTTCCTATAATATCATCTTTCATTCAAATACTTCTTCTTCTTCTGCGTTCGTTCTCAAACTCCTGCAGATCAGCAGGATGTAGTCCGGAGAACGGAATGAGCTGTGTCATGGTTTACAGCATTGCTGCGATATCTGCGCCTTGCGGCCTAACACATCCGACATTAAGCGTGGCTTTGGGTCACTGACCCTATATGGGATGAAACAGCCAACTCCATCCCATAACTTTCTTAGTCGCCTTTTACGGCATGCGTGGAAGGTAAACAGTGTTGCTATTCTTTGCTCCCATTTCGGGGCCCTAACAACACACGTGCGATTCAAATACTAGTCGACTATTTGGGAACGTTTTGAAGCTACCTCTTAGACACATAACCAGAAAACTGGGACTGCCTCCAATGTGATTTGGCATATACATCCACTGCCTTTGACAAAAATTACCTTTTAATTGACATTGTCTGCGAAGTTACACTAGGACAAAGTTTCCTGTACTCTAACGTTGTTTTAAGTATTACCGTTTTCCATTAGCTTTCCTGGTAAGCGTTCTATTTCTTTATGTTCACGGTTCTTAATTGTTGTTATATTTGGTAGATTTATGGTAGACCGAGCCAGCAGATTAAAAAAAAGGTCATCAAATTTGTCATAAAAAAGTAAGTACGAATACGGGCAAATGCCTCCCTCCTTTTTACTGAGAGCATTTGTACGGTCTTGGATGCGTTCCATTAAATGAAGGGGGAAAACGCTCATGGGGACAGAGATTTTCAATCTGTTTTACGATTGTGAGCACTTGCCGACGTGTAATTATGAGTGTGACAGTTTCATGACATGTACTTTACTTGTAATTATAAGTGTGACATTTTCATGAAATCTACTTGTAATTATAAGTGTGACAGTTTCATGAAATCTACTTGTAATTATAAATGTGACATTTTCATGAAATCTACTTGTAATTATAAATGTGACAGTTTCATGAAATCTACTTGTAATTATAAATGTGACAGTTTCATGAAATCTACTTTACTTGTAATTATAAATGTGACAGTTTCATGAATCTACTTGTAATTAATTATAAATGTGACAGTTTCATGAAATCTACTTGTAATTATAAGTGTGACAGTTTCATGAAATCTACTTGTAATTATAAGTGTGGCAGTTTCATGAAATCTACTTGTAATTATAAGTGAGACAGTTTCATGAAATCTACTTGTAATTATAAGTGTGACAGTTTCATGAAATCTACTTGTAATTATAAGTGTGACAGTTTCATGAAATCTACTTGTAATTATAAGTGTGACAGTTTCATGAAATCTACTTTACTTGTAATTATAAATGTGACAGTTTCATGAAATCTACTTGTAATTATAAGTGTGACAGTTTCATGAAATCTACTTGTAATTAATTATAAGTGTGACAGTTTCATGAAATCTACTTTATTTGTAATTATAAGTGTGACAGTTTCATGAAATCTACTTTACTTGTAATTATAAGTGTGACAGTTTCATGAAATCTACTTTACTTGTAATTATAAGTGTGACAGTTTCATGAAATCTACTTTACTTGTAATTATAAGTGTGACAGTTTCATGAAATCTACTTTACTTGTATTTATAAGTGTGACAGTTTCATGAAATCTACTTGTAATTATAAGTGTGACAGTTTCATGAAATCTACTTTACCTGTAATTATAAGTGTGACAGTTTCATGAAATCTACTTTACTTGTAATTATAAGTGTGACAGTTTCATGAAATCAACTTTACATGTAATTATAAGTGTGACAGTTTCATGAAATCTACTTGTAATTATAAGTGTGACATTTTCATGAAATCTACTTGTAATTATAAGTGTGACAGTTTCATGAAATCTACTTGTAATTATGAGTGTGACAGTTTCATGACATGTACTTTACTTGTAATTATAAGTGTGACAGTTTCATGAAATCTACTTGTAATTAATAGAGTGACAGTTTCATGACATCTACTTGTAATTATAAGTGTGACAGTTTCATGAAATCTACTTGTAATTAATTATAAGTGTGACAGTTTCATGAAATCTACTTGTAATTATAAGTGTGACAGTTTCATGAAATCTACTTATCATTTGTGCAAGTTGACGTGTTTAATCACTATATCTCTATCTATCTATTGTCTTTTCTCTGCTTTTGCTGTGAGGCATCGCAGGATTGAATGACGATAGGTTTTTGGGCTATGGCACGTTATGTATCTATCTATACGATGTGGTCATTGTTTGCCTTTCAGCGTCAGGGGTAGAAGAGTTCTCTGGAGATGGCCTTCTTGTGCGCTGTTTGTAAGGTTGTTCCTGTGGCTTCTTTGATTCCTGTGATCCATCTTTTACATGGTCTGCCTCTGGCTTTATAGCCGTTATGTCTATGTGTCATGGTCATTTTTGGCATGGTGTCTGTTGGTAGTCTGGAAGCGTGTGAAAATCACTTGATCTATTGTATTTTGATGTGTTCCAATACTGGTATTGTTTTGGCTATCTGTCTGATGTTATCGTTTCTAATTCTATCTCGTAATGACACTCCGAGTATTCTTCGTAGACATGTCATTTCTGTTGTCACTATTTTTCTGTTGTCTTGTGCTGTCATTGCCCAGGTTTGACACTGGTAGCAACACTGATTGTATAATAATGGTACGTTTGGTCGATTGATATACAGTAAAAGTGTGACGCCTCAAAACGTTGGTAACTCCTTCAATCCACATTTTCTTAGTCTTTCTCTGAATCTTAATGTTTCCATTATATGCACTTGTCGCTGACCAATAAGGCTTCATTCTCATTAAGTGGCTGAACCGTTCCATTCTTTGTTTTTTTCAATATATTTGACCACATTTGTTGTTCCAACAGTTCTTGTTTTCTCTTTATTTCTCACATGATCTCTTCTTATTCTGTTTGCTGCCTTTCTTAGACATCTCATTTTACACGCAATCAGCTTTTTTGTTTTTTTAGTTAGTTTTTATGTCTGACACTGATAACACAATGATGGCACGAAGATTGAATTTATGATTTGCCATCGGGATAAATGTATGTTTCAAAATTGGTGTAAATTCATAATTTACAAATTGGTTTTTTGTTTTTGTATTCTTGTTTCGATATCTTTGTCCATTCTTCTGTCGTCTGTAGAGATGCTTCCAATTATTCAAATACATGAACTTGCTTCAGTATTCAATAATTGAGGTACACAATAATCTATCTGGAGTGTCTTGGTAGCATCTCCACTGATTGACTATCCTCCAGGGCCGTAGATATTAATTTGGTAATGGTTGGGGGGGGGGGGGTGTAACTAATAAAAAAGTTCGTTAATTCATTTTTGATGGAGCTGTTATGATCCTTGTTGGCAAAATTGCTTTGAGAAAAAGTGAGGGGTGGGAATGTGTGTGTGTGTGTATGGGGGGGGGGGGTTACCTAAGGAAACGAAGCTTGGAACAATTAAAAAAAAGAGAGAATTGTGATTATCTCTGAGAAAATACCGCTTAAAAATTGAAAAGGGTGGGGGTAGGGGTGATAGGGAGGGGGGGGGAGGCTGAATGAGTTAAGGAAATAAATCAAATTAATTAATTTTTTTATTTACAGAATAATGATATTTGGGAAAACCCGGTACAAGTTGCTATTGGGGAGTGGTGGTTTACCCGTTTATTGTTCTTATGTCTATTACGTCTGCGTGTTGCCGGTCATGAAAGGGGAGAACAGTATTAGCATTCCTCTTTACCGTTTATGCATAACCTAGGAGACGACTGAAGGAGGTTATGGGTTGGAGTATGCTGTCACATCCCATATAGGGTAGAAGTGATCCAGAAGCTACGCTGAAGTCGGATGTGTCATGCCGAGAATATTGCAGTGGAGCTGTACACCATCACGCAGTGCAATTTTCCTGACTACGTCCGGGCTACTTTGCAGGGATCTGAAAATTAACGAACGTAGAATGAATACATTTTTTTCTAAACACTAAATGTAATGTTCTAGTTTTCTGGGGGAGGGAAAGGGGGTAGGGGTTTAACTCTCCAACCATACTCTTATCTATGAGTTTTATTTCCATGCTGCCACCAGCTAATTAATCTATTTAGTATTTTCTCTGAATATAACACATAAATTATCCGTGTTTTGTTTAGTGTGGGGACACTCTTGAAAGATTCAACCGTGGTTATCGACGGTAAAGATAAGTCTATTCAGATCGCTAGTGCTATAGTTCGTTCCATAATTCATGTTACTCAGTTGGAGTTATTTTTCTCCAAATCTATTTGTTAGATCGAACAGATCTTTTGAATTCAACTTGAAATTTTGCACGACCTATGAAACCATTTTTTTTCCTCTTAAAAAAAAACGTTACTAATTAAAAACATTTTCTCTATAAATTATACATTTATAAAGGTTTTGTGAATGTACATAATGTGCCATTTTTTTTATAGTACAGCCGAATCTGTCGATAGTTCCTGTTGATGAGGGAAAATAAACCGTATTTGTTTCTTGTTTTGTTTCTCGCTCCAACTCTTCATTGGCTGTGACGCAAAGTATACATATACTGGCCAATTCAAAGCACGATAAAAGTAAGAAGACGACATCAGTGATGGATTTTTCTCTCGGTGCAGATGAATTTTAATGTTGATGTCACGTCGACTTACTATGGTACGGAAACCACGATTTACATGAGTGTGAATGTGTTGTCGGTTTGAGTGTGAATGTGTTGTCGGTTATCGTTTATTTAGAGATTTCATTGTTATTGATATATTTTGTGAATTCACTTGGCATGAATATCTTCGTGATTTTCATTGGTCATTGTGATGTGTTGTCAAGATTGTCACCAATGAAAATCACGGAAGTATTGGGGCTTGCCTATAGAAGATACACCACGTGCTGTATTTTGTTCGTTAGATAACCTAATTGTTTAATCTTAAAATAATAGCTAAAATTCAGTTTGCCAAAGGCTTATTTCATATTCGTTGTGTTTTTATTGTGGTATCTTGCTTGATTTGACCAATTTATATATGTAGTGAAGTGTTATCACAATATGAGTTTGAAGTGCAAATTCACTACTATGCAAAATGTGACTACACAGATGTTCAGCTACTTTTGCAGAGAAGCTAGAAGGGGCCGCTTATTACGACATACAACATCCTAAATAGAGAACGCAGCATGCTCTAGATTTAAATAAAATGTCATTTAACTGTTGGATAAAACATAACTGTAATTATGAAATCATGAACGACAGCAAGGTTTGAAAACAAAAAAACAACAACGATTTCGACAAAGATATTATGGTATGTGAGATGCTCAAATGTTTCTGGTAAATGTTTTAACACGTACACTGAAAGTTCGCTTACGCAGTGATTCTGATATTAATATTCATCACTTGTCATCCAAACATAAAACCGCATTATGGAGGATTGTCAGGTGCAGCTGTTTCATTTTTCGGAAATCTTTTACACGCAAGAATATATTTTATGAGAAAACGCTCCTCAAAGCTGCACGGTGCAAGTATCTTGGGCAGATACGTAAGCGTAGCATGGAAAGTTTTTTTTGAACCGTTTTACACATTTTCCAATCTACCTATCAATTTGTACAATATGAATTCCTAAGGTCGAGATAATTATGAATTCCTAATTCATAAGACTAACTGCGAAATATGGTTGCTATGCATTAGGTAGTTTTCGTGAAAATTGAGCACAAGTGAGAAACATGAATTATGGAACGAACTATACGTATACTTTTGTACGGATGTGAAAGTTGGACATTCAATGAAGACATGGAAAGAAGGATTCAGGCCTTTAAAAACAAGTGCTACAGAATGTCTGTTAAGATTGAGTTATATTCTTCTTCTTCTTCAGCGTTCATTCTCATTGGATATCTCCCACTGGATATCTCTTGTATCAGGACCATGGTCCTATTAGATTTCCAGAAGGATGTAGTCCAGAGAATGGAAATGCGTTGTGTCGCCGTTTTATTTGCGCCAATGGCCCGACACATCCGTCTTCGGCGGGAGTTATATAAAACACAGGAGAAGCATATTTGTCCAGCAGAAAATAAACACATTTGCAGGTTATGAAGAACCACTTTTGTCAGTGGTGAAACGGCGTAAACTTGTTTGGTTTGGACATGTAAACGAGACTCCGCCCGTGTGTTGCCGGGGCCCGAAAGGGGAGCAAAGAATCGCAACACTGTTTACCTTCCACGCATGTCGTAAAAGGCGACTAAGGAGGTTATGGGATGGAGTTGGCTGTCCCATCCCATATAGGGTCAGTGACCCAAAGCCATGCTGAAGTAGGATGTGTCAGGTCGAAATGCGCAGATATCGCAGCAATGCTATAAACCATGACACAACGCATTCCGTTCTCCGGACCACATCCTGCTAATCTGCAGGAGTTTGAGAATGAACGCAGAAGAAGAAGAAACGAGACACGACTCACTGTATAAATTATTTTGCAAGCAACAGTCGAGGGTGGAAGGAGAATATACCGATACAGAAAAGAAAATCTAGGATTGGTAACATCAAGGAATGGTCTGGATATGTTTTGTTTTGTACAGTCCTCCGAATGGCCGAGAACAGATGTTTGGAAAACCTTCTTTGTGCTGATGTCTCCTGTGTTGCCACCCCTACGACCTGCCGGCTTGTGTATTTTATTATGATAGTATCGAAATATGATAGTATCGAAATATGATAGTATTGATATATGATAGTATCGAAATATGATAGTATCGATATTTTAAATGTCGAGCAGTCAAAATGTTATGTCTTGTGATGAATTTGATTATTTCCGTGGCTTCCGTTGGTCAATGTGCATATACTTTGTGTCCCATGCCAGCGCTGATCTGAGCGAAATGGACGAACATGGCGGTATCAGGGTTTGTTTTGATTCTTCTCGTAGACATTAACCGTCGAGTGCATGGATTCAACCATGACCATCTTCGGTAAAAACCTTTCAACAGAATTAATTAAGACCTCAATCATTATGGTTTTGAATTATTGTCAATTTGGTTGGTCACTATTTATATACTTGGAGACGCTTGCCAAAAATAGCCAAGTAGTACATAAATAATGACCATTTAAAAAAAAACCACAATAATAAAAAAATTTAACGGATGGGGTTCTAATTAATTCATGGAACAGGTCTTATATTCTACGACTGTCTCGATTAAACACAATAAATATTCAGTACTTTTTGACGGGAATCGGAGTTTCAAATGTCACGTTGATCCGCCGGTAGTTCTTGTACTTTCACTAATCAGCCTGTGGGGAATAAGGTCAGACCGTTACCCTCAGCTATATAAGAGCTAATGGGAAATCAAGCATTACAAAATATCATTTGAATATTCCCTTGATTTTCATTGGCTGTCGTACATAGTGTATTCATAGTGATAAATGAAAACACAGGAATAGTAAAATGAGTCATTAAGAAGACTTGATTTTCCATTAACCAGTAGTTCTTATATTATTGTTGTTCGTCCATCACAAGTGATGATGACCGTTTGTTACCATTCACTTGATGCTCGGGTTATTGAGAGAACAGGTTTATTGATAATATGTACTCACTGCAGCAAAACTGAAATCCAACAGGCAAAGCTTGCAAAAGGGTAATGCTGTTCTGCTGATCACTGGAAACACACATAATAACACACAGAAATCGACGTTCGATCAAAACAGTATTGATCAAAAGGCCTTTATCAAGACACCATAAACAACAAAAATAAAACGACGAGCAAGAACATATATATTGGCAAACGTTGCTGTCGCTGTATCGACCTATACAGCAATGTCCATGCATGTATACAGAAACTCATTAAGAGTAATAGTACGGGCAAACAGTTATTGAAAGCGATGGTTCAATTTCCATTTCTAAAATAATGGTGCCGGTTATAAAATGTGGTATCACTAGAAATGAGAGTCATTTTTTTGGCATAATAATATTAATCAACCAATAGGGAAGTAGAATCGTCATTAATCGTATCATTGTGAATATCTATACACATTGTATACCACCGAAGACGGATGTGTTGGGCCATTGGCGTAAATAAAACGGCAACACAACGCATTTCCATTCTCTGGACTACATTCAACTGGAAATCTTGTAGGATCATTGTCCTGTTGCAAGAGAAATCCAGCGGGAGTTTGAGAATGAACGCTGAAGAAGAAGAATACGCGTTGTATATCCATGCGGAGCATAGGTCTTCAACAACAAACCTCCTCCATCTTGTCCTATATTTTTATCTATTGCTTCCAGTTAATTTCATGTTCTACCAAACTTTTGTGTCTCTGCGTCTAATTCTTTCCTTCAAGGCATATCTTATTCTGTTTTCCTCTTTCCTTGTGGAAAAACAAGTCAAGCAGTCAACAAATGTGCAGCGCAGTGCGTTGCTACGGACCACGTCGCTACGGATTACGTCATGATAAACTTTAGTAGTTTGATAGCGAGAGAAGAGAAAGATTAGATTACTGCATGATTCAGATATAAAAATAAAACAAGCACAAATCAATCAATCAAACAACAGAACGTGTTCTTTATCCATGTCACATCTGAAGCAACCGTGTTTATGTTATGTATTATTTATGCTTACAATTAGACCTCATTGGTCATTGTAGTAACGAGGACTTTTGGCACTTACTATTGTTTAATGTTTGTTGTTCTCGAGAAATGTGCATGTTTGTGCAGTGTGTGTGTGCTATTGTTGTATGTGTGTTGCTCGAACGGCCATATTCGTAGTAGCTTAGGAATATACACGTTGAAAGTCTTGATTAAAATTGCATGTTTATTTAGGGGTGCGGTGTAATCGAAGATGGAAAACGTCTTGACTCAAGTTGCGAGGCGAGGGGGTGCCATCTGAGCGGATCTGGTTCAAATCCCGTTTGCTGCATTAACATTGTTCCTTAACAGAACGCTGTCCTCAATGTCACCCCGTAAACCTCTCGGTTCTGTGCAAACTGCCTAGCCTCTTCAAAAGTCATGTTCAGAAGGTCTTCAGTATCCTGTATCCATCACAGTGTTGGTCTGCCTCTTGTTCTCTTTCCTGAAACTTTTTCCTCCATGACTAATCTTTCTAAACAATTGTGTCTTTTTATATGTCCAACAAGCACATCTCCACAAAATTAAGGCTGTCCAAACTGACCAATGCCCATGTCAAAAGGGTCCCCAGACTCCAGAACATATTCTTTGATGAAGTGAGAACTCAAATATGGCCCCACGAGACAGATCTGAAGGTAAAGCTGTGGGGCTTTACGGTGAGGACCTCCTGATGACTACTGAATTCGTGGAGGCGGCCCACTTTCCTGTATAGACTTATGATCATAGGAAACTGATCGCAGAAGAAGAAGAATATGTCCGAAAATGTTAGCTTGCGTTTTTGAATAGTTTTAAGGAGCCAGCCCCCTTTTAAATTCAGATCTTTGCTGACGTCTTCGTTGGTTTGTCTTTCTATCCGTGCTGTTCTTAGAATCTTTCTTTAATATTTCATTTAAAATGCCGATATTTTCTTTCCCAATGCGGATTTCATTACCCACGTCTCAAAACCATATACAATTTAGGTTCCATCGGGATTTGAACTCGGATTGCTGGATTCAGAGTGCACACACACAAATGGAAATAAAATAGCACAGAATAATAATAATAATAATAATAATAATAATAATAATAATAATAATAATAATAATAATAATAATAGTAAGATACATAACCCGCTAGGGACGTAGGGGTGTCACACTTGGGACATCAACACAAAAAAGCTCAGGAAAATCTCTGTCCTCAGCCATTAACCATACAAGAGAAAACGCACACAACATAAACGATAATGTCAGCGATTTCATGGAATGCAGTACAGAAGTGTACGATAGAAAAAATGTAATTACTGAACGGCAGAAGGAAGACGGTGGGATGCGGAGAATATGAAATATTGAATTGGGAAATAGTTAAATGCAGAATAGCGACGGAAACCTGATTACGCTAGATATCCTTCGAAATCCAATTCATCCAAAAATATGATATAGAATCAATTCGCAAGCAAATAATTGAATTAACAGGAAAAACAACACGTAAATAATGGATTCATGAAACGTCATGAAGGGATGATGGTCATTGGGAGGGGAATGTAAGACGATGATTATAGAACCCTGAGGGGGTGTGAGTTTGTTCCCTTTTGTTTCTTAAGCCAAGGAGGGGGAAAAGGGGGCCCTTTACTTTCAGTAATAAATTGGTCGTGCACAAGAAAGTATCGGTGCTGAAGCCGGAGTAACCAGGCCGAGAGTCGAACCAGCAACCATAGTATCACGCAACTCGACTAAAAACTGCGAACGAGAAGTTCTAGATTGTTTGTTTTTCTCTGGTGTTCTTTGTTCTTTGTAGATGGAAATTACCAGATATTATGCAAGCCCTAGATACGAGTTTCTCAAGCTGGTCGACAACGCCCCGGGGGTGAGGGGGGAGAGGCAAGGGCGATTTGAGGTAAGGGGCGTGCTCATGCCCTTTCACCCAATGACATTGCGTGATACTGTATATGCATATGTTTGTGGGCTGTAAATTTGTTCAATGTAAGGTGGTCCATCTATGTGGCCCTGGATGTCAATAATACAAGATGTGTAATTCTGTTGATATTATTAACTAAACGTTTTTTAAAACCTTGCCCAACTGGAGTTATTGAAACCTTACCCAACTGGAGTTATTGAAACCTTGCCCAACTGGAGTTATTGAAACCTTGCCCAACTGGAGTTATTGAAACCTTGCCCAACTGGAGTTATTGAAACATTGCCCACCTGGAGTTATTGAAACCTTGCCCAACTGGAGTTATTGAAACCTTGCCCAACTGGAGTTATTGAAACCTTGCCCAACTGGAGGTATTGAAACATTACCCAACTGGAGTTATTGAAACATTACCCAACTGGAGTTATTGAAACCTTGCCCAACTGTAGTTATTGAAACCTTGCCCAACTGGAGGTATTGAAACATTACCCAACTGGAGTTATTGAAACATTACCCAACTGGAGTTATTGAAACCTTGCCCAACTGTAGTTATTGAAACCTTGCCCACCTGGAGTTATTGAAACCTTGCCCAACTGTAGTTATTGAAACCTTGCCCACCTGGAGTTATTGAAACCTTGCCCACCTGGAGTTATTGAAACCTTGCCCAACTGTAGTTATTGAAACCAGTCAAAAGTGTTTCTTTAAAACAGGAAGATTTTTAAACTATTAAAATGAAAATAAACAAAAACATCTCAACAACGGTAAACTTTGGCTAACAGGAACAATTAAATCTGAAAATTCACCATTTAAACTCAGTGCAGTATGCAAACGGAGAAAATGTGTTAGCTTTCATCGTGTATTTATTATTGTTTTTCTTTGAATTTTTTTATGTATGAGTACCTTTTTAGCGAGAGCACGAGGAAGGTCTGCAGGCCTTACCCTTGGTATACCAGACAAACCAACACGAGGAAGTTCTACAAATTTTAACAGTGGTTTATCAGACAAACCAGCATGAGGAAGTTCTACAAATTTTTCCAGTGGTTTATCAGATAAACCAACACGAGGAAGTTCTACAAATTTTAACAGTGGTTTATCAGACAAACCAGCATGAGGAAGTTCTACAAATTTTTCCAGTGGTTTATCAGATAAACCAACACGAGGAAGTTCTACAAATTTTAACAGTGGTTTATCAGACAAACCAGCATGAGGAAGTTCTACAAATTTTTCCAGTGGTTTATCAGATAAACCAACACGAGGAAGTTCTACAAATTTTAACAGTGGTTTATCAGACAAACCAGCATGAGGAAGTTCTACAAATTTTTCCAGTGGTTTATCAGATAAACCAACACGAGGAAGTTCTACAAATTTTAACAGTGGTTTATCAGACAAACCAGCATGAGGAAGTTCTACAAAGTTTTCCAGTGGTTTATCAGACAAACCAACACGAGGAAGGTCTGCAGATTTTTACCAGTGGTCTACCAGACAAACCAACACGAGGAAGGTCTGCAGGTCTTACTCTTGGTTTACCAGACAAACCAAAACGAGGAAGGTCTGCAGATTTTACCAGTGGTTTACTTGATAAACCAACAAAGTTCTGCAGATTTTACCAGTGGTTTACTAGATAAACCAACACGAGGAAGTTCTGCAGATTTTACCAGTGGTTTACTAGATAAATCAAAACGAGGAAGGTCTGCAGGTCTTATCAGTGTGGTCTGCAAGACAAATCATTATGCTGCAATCTACTTCTAGTAGATGAGATATAACTGTATATTGAGGCATTTCTTCTAGTGAAATTTCCCACAGCATTCATCTGCACAGTTATATATTTCTTGGTGTATGTCTTGTCTTCCACTCATGACTTAAATGTATGTCTTGTCTTCCACTCATGACTTAAATGTATGTCTTGTCTTCCACTCATGACTTAAATGTATGTCTTGGCTTCCACTCATGACTTAAATGTATGTCTTGTCTTCCACTCATGACTTAAATGTATGTCTTGTCTTCCACTCATGACTTAAATGTATGTCTTGTCTTCCACTCATGACTTAAATGTATGTCTTGTCTTCCACTCATGACTTAAATGTATGTCTTGTCTTCCACTCATGACTTAAATGTATGTCTTGTCTTCCACTCATGACTTAAATGTATGTCTTGTCTTCCACTCATGACTTAAATGTATGTCTTGTCTTCCACTCATGACTTAAATTTATGTCTTGTCTGAATTTCTTACTTGTATCTTCTGTGAAATAATTTCCATGCACGACGAAAAGAAGCAGACCAGCGGACGTTGCATCTCTTTTCTTGTATAACAAACTCCCAGATGGCAGATAATGCCAGATATACCATCGTTGCAGATGGATCAACAGATCTGACAGAAGAATAATAATCTTGCTGTTTCATAAGTGTATGTTACGGTTCTGGCAGGACGTGAAGATCCTGGGACACATAGTTTGTTCCTTTCGTTCCGCAAGTGACACATAGGGCAGAGGTTGTGGTTCTCCATATGATGCGGTCCGCTGCCTGCAGTTTTAGTTCCTGGATGGTATTACAGCCTATTAATTCCCCTTCTTTAAGAATGGTGTTTTAAAGGGTTGTTTTAGGTCTTCCTCTTTTTCTTTTACCCTCAGGTGAGACCACATAAGGGCTTGCTGGTTTATTCTGTTTACATCTAGTCGTAAAACGTGACCAAGGTATTTCCATCTTCGTTTTCTTATGATGTTTGAAACATACTCTTTGTGTGTTTTGTCTCTTAGATCACCATTTGTTACGAAGTCGCTCCATTTTATGTTCATCAGTTTGCGAAGACATTTGTTTTCGAAGCTGTTTAGTTTGTTGTCTGTTGCTTGAGTTGATTTCCAGCTTTCACTACCATACGTTAACACTGAGACAATACATGAGTTAAATAGCTTTAGTTTGGTGTTTGTCCCTAGATCTTTTGATTTCCAGATTTTAGTTAATTTAGCAAATGTGCTAGCTGCCACTGCTATACTTGTGTTTATTTCTTTCATTGAGTCTTCGTCAACAAACATTCCTGGGACATTGCTGCACTGTAATGTCTCCCTTAGGTAATAAAAGTGCATCCATAAACCCCATACAAAAAACAATGCTTGGAGACAGCAAACCGCAATGTCAGAAAGGATATGTGAGGCCAAGACCTACCTGCTCACAGATATAGATTATTTCATCATCATCATGTGTCAAGATTTAACCTGCTCACAGATAAAGAAATTATTTCATCATCATCATGTGTCAAGAGCTACCTGCTCACAGATAAAGAGATTACTTCATTATCATCATCATCATGTGTCAAGAGCTACCTGCTCACAGATAAAGAGATTACTTCATTATCATCATCATCATGTGTCAAGAGCTACCTGCTCACAGATAAAGAGATTACTTCATCATCATCATGTGTCAGGAGCTTATTGCTCACAGATAAAGATATATTGTATCATCATAATCATGTGTCAAGAGTTACCTGCTCACAGATAAAGAGATTACTTCATCATCAATTATCATCGTCGTCATCATCCCCCCCTCCCCAACTAATCAAGGTAAGACACATTAGAACACCCTCTATAGACGAAAATAACAGAACACCAGAGAAACCATGTATAATGCACACAACGACTTCAGATCAAAGAGCATAGACATACGGTTGGAATGATCCGGTTAAAAACCCACCATGAAAGCAGCAGAGATGTGACACTTCTGACCTACCTGAATGAAAATCTATAGCAACGTGACGTGTCTGATCCACCATTATAAAAGTAATCAATGTGGGAGTAATGAACGAATGATGAAGTAATTAATGTGGGAGTAATGAACGAATGATGAAGTAATTAATGTGGGAGTAATGAACGAATGATGAAGTAATCAATGTGGGAGTAATGAAGGAATGATGAAGTAATTAATGTGGGAGTAATGAACGAATGATGAAGTAATCAATGTGGGAGTAATGAACGAATGATGAAGTAATCATTGTGGGAGTAATGAACGAATGATGAAGTAATCATTGTGGGAGTAATGAACGAATGATGAAGTAATCATTGTGGGAGTAATGAACGAATGATGAAGGAGAGTATTCTCTTGAGGCTAATCAGTCCAGAGATTGTTGATGAAATCGTCTGATAAAGTTACTCCAACGCTCACTTGTTTTCAGTAGTTCTCCTCAGTTCTCTATAAATCTCCATAATGTTTCAGTAGTTCTCCTCAGTTCTACATAAATCTCTATAATGTTTCAGTAGTTCTCCTCAGTTCTCTATAAATCTCCGTAATGTTTCAGTAGTTCTCCTCAGTTCTCCATAAATCTCCATAATGTTTCAGTAGTTCTCCTCAGTTCTACATAATGTTTCAGTAGTTCTCCTCAGTTCTCTATAAATCTCCATAATGTTTCAGTAGTTCTCCTCAGTTCTCCATAAATCTCCATAATGTTTCAGTAGTTCTCCTCAGTTCTCCATAAATCTCCCTGTTTCAGTAAGTCTCCTCAGTTCTCCATAAATCCCCCTGTTTCAGTAGTTCTCCTCAGGTCTCCATAAATCTCAATAATTTTTCAGTAGTTCTCCTCAGTTCTCCATAAATCTCCCTAACGATTCAGTAAATCTCCTCAGTTCTCCATAAATCTCCCTAATGTTTCAGCTACTTCCATATGGTGTGTTGCAGAAGGACATACGATCTCAAGGTGGCCAAAAGAAGCGCTACAATGACACATTGAATACCTCACTGAAAATCTTTGAAATAGACTAAGATACATGGGAAGAACATGGGAAGAACATGGAGAGAAAAAAATTACATGGCGATCTACAGTTTAAAAAAAAAGGCGCAGCAACTTCTGAAAAGAAAAGTTCAGCAGCTTAACAGCGGAGAATTGCTAGAAAGTTACGGGTAGACCAAAAAACTGTCTACATTGGTCATTCCATGTCCAAACTGTTCAAGGACATTTGCGACCCGAATAGGGTGTTTAGTCATTTACGAACTCATAATCAAGGACATAGTCCTAACTCTTAACTCAATTTTTCAAAAGTGGATGTAAAAAGTGGTCATTATCACTTGTGATAGACGAGCAACAATGTCACTCGTCTTCCAACCAGGAGCTGGGGTTCCATTTCCATTTCTTTTGGAAGATGAAGAATGATGCAATTTCATCGCCATGGGTGCGCGATGAAGACCGCTGGGGTATGACCGGTCACCAGTATAAAGACGTGTACAGAAAATGTAAACATGATTTGAAAGGTTGATTTGGCTTATTTTCGTAAATTTCATTGGTCTTCTTCTTCTTCTTCTTTCCTTCCCCTTTTACCCTTTACGGGTGTCGAGGGAGATACAATGTTCTTGTTCTCGCTTTTCTGGCAGCTTCAGATAATGTTATTTGGTGTTCGTGTAATGTCTCTTTGATGTTGTCGATCCAGCGTACTCTAGGTCTATCCTTGGTTCTTCTTTCTGCTTCTCCTCTCTTCGTATATGCTTTATAAACTAATGAATCACACGGCATTCTTTCCAGATGACCAAACCTTTGTATCTGTTGGTTTTGTATGTATTGTAGAATTGATATGACACCCACTCTTTCTCTTATGACATCGTTTCTAATTCTGTGTCTTCTGGTCACTCCTGTGACTTGTCTCAGACATCTCATCTCTGTTGTAACCAGTTGTCTCTTATGTTTTGTTGTTAAGGACCATGTTTGACATTGGTAGCACAGGGTTGGAATGAAGATACTTTGGATAAGACGTTTTTTTGTTGACATTAGTAGCATTTTGTGTTGCAATAAAGGGGATAATTGACCCAGTATTTGATTCGCTTTGCTACAACGAATGTCTATTTCGGTGCCCATCTTTCCATCTGAAGAGAATATTACGCCTAAGTATTTGAAGGTCTATAGGCAATTTTTGGCTAGCGATTCCAAGTGTATAAATTGTAACCAACGAAAATCACTACAATAATCTGAAACGTAACGAAGGAAGACCTAATAAATTTTGTACAGAGGTCTTCTATGCTTCCAACGATCTCGCCTTGACCTTTTGGTCAACTATACTGACTAGGTTACTAAACATTTATTTCGTAAACGGACATTCTATGCAGGTTATTCATAACTAACATCTACTTTCGTAAACGGACATTCTATGCAGGTGATTCATAACTAACATCTACTTTCGTAAACGGACATTCTATGCAGGTGATTCATAACTAACATATACTTTTGTGAACTCCCTATTATGCTAATTCCCCTAATCTTACCGTCAGTATTCTTAGTACAAGATTCAATATATTTTATTGGGCTAACAATATTTGCTACACCACAAGACCACACTCCTAGAGAAAAAGCTAGATTAATCCATTGGGAATTTCTAGGCACAATATTTCCGTAGGTTGCCATTACTTTTGGGAAGGAACAACCGTTAATCGAGCACCGTAACAAGAACACATTCGTTCTAGTCGGCCATTTTGGCGGAAGCCTCCTGTTTGGTCATATAAAGAGACACAACTATTTAGAAAGACACATAATTGAGGGAAGAGTACCTGGGATGAGGAGAAAGGACAGACCAAGAAGACGATGGACGGACGACATTAAAGATAACATGAATACATCGCTAGAAAATGCAAGCCGCATCGCCCAAGACAGAGAGAGGTTCAGAGAGTTCATTGGGAAGACAACGTTCTGGAAGGAATACGTCACATGACATAACCATATTTTGTTCAGTCAAACGCCTAAATATAGCGCGACGTAGATTTATGTCTGTAAACATCAAGTTTAGTCAAAGTGAATATGTAATATTCCAACAAAACTTGACTGTACTTTCAATAGTAGATTATTGTGTACCATCTTAAAACGGTTGTGTTTTATCTGTCTGCAGGATGGAGTGGGTGGAGATCATAGAACCGCAGTCCAGAGAGCACATGTACGCCAACTTGGCCACAGGCAAATGTGTATGGGAGCCACCGCCTGGAGTCAGAATGTATGTATAATCTGTATGTTTCTTATCTCTCACATTTCATCTCTGTTCTCTCTCTCTCTCTCTCTCTCTCTCTTTTAGAATATGACACCTCTATCATCTCTTTTTGTTTCATCATCATCATCATCAAGTACCGTCTCCGCAACGAAGGTTGGCTGCAACGTATCTCCAACATCTCCTGTCTCTTGTCGTGGTGGTGCACTCTGCTAGACTGTAACCTGTCCATCGTGTGAAGTTACTCTACCTCTTGTTTACTTCACATTTAATCTCTCCTTTATTTGATCTCTTACATTATACTGTATTGAAGCCACATAATCACGCGGTCCGTGTGGTCACAACTGACCACCATTGATACTACGAAATGTCTGACCGTATTCAAGATATAAAGTTATATGGTCTGTGTGGTCATCATTGATGCCACCAAATATCTGGTCGTATTAAAGTATGCAGTTATATAAATTGTGCGGTCAAAAGTGGCCACCATTGGTACCACCAAATTTCTGGTCGTATTGAAGTATACAGTCATATGGTCTGTGTGGTCAAAAGTGATCACCATTGATTGAAGTGGCCCAAGAAGGGGTTGCAGACGTTTATGATTTTATATGTTGGAAAAGGCCGCCTACGTACACACACACACACACACACACACACACACACACACACACACACACACATAACCTGTCTGAGTATGTGGCATTTCTCAAAGAATTGCTTGGCTTTCTGTTGCTCTTTCTTTCTTTTGTTCACTACTTGATGTCTATACCGCCAGACAAGGCTTATGAATGAACTCCCCTGTTGTTTGAAGTTCTACATTGGCTCAATATATCTTTGCTAGCATTGTTGATCCGTTGGGCCAGTTTTTCTCTCTCAGTTGTCCATACTGAGGTCAGTTCTGGAGAATATTTTCATTTGCCCAACAAGTAATGCAGACCACTGAGAGTAAGTAAAGTAAAGTAAGCCATAGCATTTATTAATGCCTAGAGGTGTGAGATGTTAGCGATCTCACATTTCAGAGGCTCTGCAAATGAGGGCGGTAGCCATCTCCTCTCCCTCACAGTCTCTACTTCCCGGATTAATCCGGTACCCAGGCTGGATCGACCTGGGAGCCGTTGAAAACTGAAAAGCATTTCCGCCTTAACTGGAGAATGAACCCATCACCACTAATATGCGAAGCCAGTGCGCTAACCACTGCGCTACGCGGCAGACCACTGAGAGATAGTCATCTGAATATGAGAGAAAGCTGTGAAGAAACATTTCACGAAAGCAAACAAGAGCTCAATTGTTCATAATTCCTTGGGGACAAATAACACTTCTTCATCTTCATTGTTCTCAAGCCGATGTCAGACGCTGCTACGGATTTCATCAATGAACTGTACTACGTTATCAGCCCACACGACAGTACCGCAGAGATTGTCCTCATAACGAACAATCTCTCATAAGGAACAATCTCTCATAACGAACAATATCTCATAACGAACAATCTCTCATAACGAACAATCTCACATAACGAACAATCTCACATAACGAACAATCTCACATAACGAACAATCTCACATAACGAACAATCTCACATAACGAACAATCTCACATAACGAACAATCTCACATAACGAACAATCTCACATAACGAACAATCTCACATAACGAACAATCTCACATAATGAACAATCTCACATAACGAACAATCTCACATAACGAACAATCTCACATAACGAACAATCTCACATAACGAACAATCTCACATAACGAACAATCTCACATAACGAACAATCTCACATAACGAACAATCTCACATAACGAACAATCTCACATAACGAACAATCTCACATAACGAACAATCTCTCACATTTTCCTTCTCCTCTATTATAGCGTGTTCATCCTACCCTCTCGCTTATCGATGATACATTTTCTCTGTTACGTTCTCTCGCACGTATCCTCATTCTTTCTCTGTCATCTGTTTTCTCTCACATTGCCGTTATCACAATATTTATTTGTTGTTTTTTTAAAAAAAATAACGCGAAGTAATGTCTGATTTCATGGCACTCCTTTCATCTATTCATTTCATCCATTCCTTCATGTCCTCCATTCATTTTATTTGATTCTATTCATTTCCTCTATTCCACTACTATCTTTCATTTAATTTTTCATGTTTCCCCTCCTTTTAATAAACCGTCCTTATGGATATACAATTATTTTACGTCAACAATTTGGGTGTGGGGGTGTGACAGCCGGAGGGGGGGGGGGAGAGGGTTGACAAAAGTTGATGTCAACAATACTTTTTAAATACAACAATTAAATTGAATGCGAACATTTTAAAATAAACGTGAAAAAATCCTACTTTTAAAATAGCTTTTCTGCGAAATATTGTGTTAGGAGGAGGAAAAAAAGAGGGGGATGGAGAGATTTTGGGAGATATAAGTCAACAGGGAGGTGGTCCCTTATTCTTGACAGTTGTTGACAAGGAGGAAAAGGGGGGTACAAATGGCAAAAAATTGTTGAAGTCATTTCTGGACAGCCCTATTTACCTATGTCTATGGCTGATATTATTTATTTTCTGTCTGGCTTACTGTTTCTTCTTCTTCTTCTTCGTTCGTTCTCAAACTCCTGCAGATTAGCAGGATGTAGTCCGGAGAACGGAATGAGATGTGTCATGGTTTACAGCATTGCTGCGATATCTGCGCCTTTCGGCCTGACACATCCGACTTCAGCATGGCTTTGGGTCACTGACCCTATATGGGATGGGGCAGCCAAACTCTATCCCATAACCCCCTTAGTCGCCTTTTACGACTTGCATGGAAGGTAACCAGTGTCGCTATTCTTTGCTTCCCCTTTCGGGCCCCGGCATCACACGGGCGCTTATTTTTACCTATGTCTATGGCTGATATTATTTATTTTCTGTCTGGCTTACTGTTTCATTTCTGACTTCTTATTCTGAACATGTCTCATGCATGGCTTCACCCACCCGACACGTCTCAAGTTAGATGACACGTTTTAAAAAAAAAAAAAATGCAAATCCTTGCCTACCTGAATGTATCTACCATGTCTATGATCATAATACAATGAACGGTTACCTGTAGTAGGTGTACGCCTACTACACCTGACTGGTGTCACGCTCTATATACTTTCGATACATGATCGGCTGTGCGTGACGTAGTCTCATGAATACACAGAATATGCGAAAACTCATGAATGTTCCCACTTGATTTTTGTTGGTGTATGTTTGCGTCGTCTGTGTTGTTGTTTTTGAAGATGGATACCATATTTGCATACATCTCGTCTTCAGCTATTCAGCATCAACCGCACACCTCGTCTTGATCACGGGCTTTATATCACAGGAAAATTGGGGGGGGGGGGAAGTAAGTGTTGAAACCCCCGCACCACAAACGAAACAGATGATGTTATTCTATTCTTTTTCTTCTGCGTTCGTTCTCAAACTCCTGCAGATCAGCAGGATGTAGTCCGGAGAACGGAATGCGCTGTGCCTTGGTTTACAGCATTGCTGCGATATCTGCGCCGCTAGCCGGACACATCCGACTTCAGCATAGCTTTGGGTCACTGACCCTATATGAGATGGGACAGCCATCTCCATCCCATAACCTCCTTAGTTGCCTTTTGCGACATGCGTGGAAGGTAAACAGTGTTGCTATTCTTTGCTCCCCTTTAGGGCTCCGGCAACACGCGGGCGATAAATATATATATGTTTCTTCTTCTTCAGCGTTCATTCTCAAACTCCCACTGGATTTCTCTTGTAACAGGACAATGATCCTACAAGATTTCCAGTTGAATGTAGTCTAGAGAATGGAAATGCGTTGTGTTGCCGTTTTATTTGCGCCAGTGGCCCAACACATCCGTCTTCGGCGGTATATCTGTTTCATTTATGTGTATTTATGCTTGTACTTTGACTAGATCTGTACTATATAGTTACGAGAAACAGACGTGTGCAGACGACTTAGTTGAAACATATAAATCTGTTTCATTTATGTGTTATTGTATCTTGACTAGATCTGTATTATATAGTTGCTAGAAACAGACGTGTTCAAATGACTTTGATCAAATGACATCTTGGTTTCTGACTACATAACTTTGACTGAAGGCTGCAATGGTTACTATTCGCCATATGTTGCTGGGGTATGAAAGAGGAGCAAAGAATGGATGCACTGTTTACTTCCATGCATGTCGTAAGCGGAGACTGAGAAGGTTATGGGGTGGTTGGCTGTCCTATCCCATATTTGATCAAAAGTGACACCGAAACTATGCTGAAGTTAGTTGTTTCTGGCCGAAATGTTGAGATATCACAGCTAAGCTGTAAACCATGACACGACGAGTTTCGTTCTCTGGATTACATCCTGCTAATCTGCAGGAGTTTGAGCACGAAAGCAGAAAAAGAATCGTACTTGATTACGATTTTCGATTGTTAAGCGATGGCATATAACATCACCGCCCTTGTGTTGCCATGGCACGAGACGGGAGCAAAGAATAGCAACACTGTTTAACTTTCATGTATGTCGTAAGAGGCGACTAAACAAGTTATTGGATGGAGTTGGCTGTTCCATCTCATATAGTCTGTGACCCGAAGTCATGCTGAAGTAGGATAAGTCAGGCCGAACGGCGCAGATATCGCAGCAATGCTGTAAACCATGACACAACGTTCTCAGGACTACATTCTGATAATCTGCAGGAGTTTGAGAACGAACGCAGATGAAAGAATATAACATCACTAATGACTTGTTGTTACTGTCAGTCTTCGTCCTGAAGTCAAATTTCACTCGCCTGTTAACGCTCCCGCAAGTGGGGATTTTCCCGCCGCACATGAGCACATCATTGTTTCATTAGGGTGTCTGAATATAGCAATCAATGCTGCCGCGGACCAGTCGCTCACACAGACACACGGGAATCAACACGAGGTCGGATAATCAGGTCTGTGGCCATGTTAGATCGATTATTCTGGCGTGTTGTCAGAGCGTCTTAGCGGTCTGCAAATTGTGACATGTCAAGCGCACCACGATGTTTATCATTAGTGTAGAACTTGGACATGTTAATTGTCTTGTCAGCATTTACTAAACTCTCAAATAGCACATCATACAGGAGACACTGTGTGTGTTCGTCTATCACAAGTGATGATGGCCATTGTTTTACATCCACTTTTTGAAAATTCAGTTAGAATTATGACCAGGCAAAGAAAAGAGTTGGTATAATATCATGTATCGAACATATTGAGAGACAGCAAGTAAAATGGTTCGGTCACCTTATGAGAATGAAGCCAAACCACATACCAATAAGAGCATATAATACAAGAATATCCGGGCGTAAAGGCAAAGGCAGACCAAGAAAACGGTGGATAGAAAACATTAAAATAACCTTGAACAAACATGGACTAAATGCAATTTCGGCGACACATTTGGCCTTGAAACAACAGCTTAAGATACCACCCCTACGCTTAACGGCAAGTGTGAATGCGATCAACAATCATTCACCTGGGGATAGACCAATTTATGATTTTACTTTGCGCATGCGGTTGCGTCGAGTCTCACCAATGGCTCACTACACAAACCAACCATGCAGCAGAAATTCTTTGTGGGTGGCATGCCTTTATATTGAGGTTATCTTCTTATAGAAGCTTCATGGCACGTCATCTATAAATCCTGTAGTCGTAACCTTCGATAACAATTACCATGTTGTTCCGACAGGCCAACGTTGTGCTTGAACTAGTTACGGGCACGGCGTGGATGGGTGTAACAACAAAGAAACCTGTCGCAAGGGCCAGAGTTGTGCCCTGATGTCGACGTCTGTTTCGGCAGCATTAGACTCGAAGCACTATGAGTCGAGTGGCTGCTGGAACAGAGGGCGGAGCACTTATGGGAATGCCCCACGTGCTGTGAAGCCAGTTACTAACCAGGAATCAAGATTTTACTGTCAAATGTATATAGAGGAGCTTATTGTCAATACAGTTCTTAATTTACAGCTTCTTAGTCTCCCTCTGAGTAGAAGGCTCCTTCAATAGGCATTGCGCTAAGTCGAAAGCTGAAGTCTCCTGTGTATGAAAGAAGGCTCAGAAAGACCACCCCATTGCACATAGGAAGTAAAAGCTAATCGCTTACAATTCCTGGGGTTCACAAACAAACAAACAAACAAACAACTGTTTCTTTTAAATGTGTATAGAAGACCTTGTTGTCAATACAGATCTTCATTTACTGCTTCTTGTACAATCAATTGTTAAACAGCAAGTTCTTCTTCTTCATCTTCGTTCATTCTCAAACTCCCACTGGATCTCCCTTACAGCAGGACCATGGTCCTAATATATTTCCAGCAGGATGTAGTCCAGAGAATGGAAATGCGTTGTGTCGCCGTTTTATTTGCGCCAGTGGCCCGACACATCCGTCTTCGGCGGAAAAAAACAGCAAGTTCAATCTCCAGAATTAGACCTGTGACTGCACGACTAATATCACTTTATGTACCTAATGTTTCTATCCCATAGACTGAAAAAAGGACTTTAAATACAGGCGCTTACAATGCGGGTGACTGGACTGACCAGTTGAAATTAAGAGAAAAATAGTAATGGCACTGTCAAAATTAAAACAACCAAAGAAACTGTGGCAAGGTACAAACATAAGAACCAAGTTGTGTTTAGTATGAACATGTGTGTTTCACGTGGCGACATATGGATGTGAAGCGTGGACACTAAATACAATAGTGGCCAAGATAATAACATCATTTGAATTAAAGGCTGTAGAATAGTTCTGAGAATACCATGGGCAACAAGGAAAACAAACTCGGAGGTGTTAACAATTAACGTCCAGGAAGGCTGGTTTCTGAACACCATATTAAAGAAAAAAGCTAGTTTTTTTTTCGGTCACATTAAGAGACACGACGGCATGGAGAGAGTGTTACTGGAGGGGATGATAGAAAGCAACAAGAGCAAGGCCGCCCAAAACGCCGTTGAACAAAAGACATCCAAGAATGCCTGCATATGCAATTAAAAGAGGAAGGGCAACTTGCTCTAGACCGCGAACTGAAAGAGATCCATAGGGAAGACTACGTTATGGAAAGAATATGTCACCTGATGATGATAACAGGCGAGTCCTAAGGAATGGTCAATAAATTCCGAACGTTTTCTATTCCATGCCATTAGTTCTTCTTCTTCTGCGTTCATTCTCAAACTCCTGCAGATTATCAGGATGTAGTCCGGATGTAGAATGCGTTGTGTCATTGTTTACAGCATTGCTACGATATCTGCGCGTTTCGGCCTGACACATCCGACTTCATCATGGCTTTGGGTCACTGGCCCTATATGGGATGGGACAGCCAACTCCATCCCATAACCTCCTTAGTCGCCTTTTACGACACGCGTGGAAGGTAAACAGTGTTGCTATTCTTTGCTCCCCTTTCGAGCCCCGGCAACACACGGGCGCCATGCCATTAGTAAAAGCAATGAAACAATATTTGTTACTCAAATGGACAGAGTAAAGCATAGTACTGCTGCTTCTTCTACTTTTTTGTTTATATTTTTGTGCTGTATCGTGAAATTAAGCTCAAAAATCTCTTCATCTTATGGTCTATGCCGTGTGGTATTGGTTATCATGTCTGTCCACCACCTTCTATTTCATGTACTGCCAATCATTTCCTATACCGATGTTCTCCCATGCCACAATGCCAGGTTGTCAAGCATCTTCTCTCTCGGTCTTCTCCTTCCCCTCTTGTTCTTCAAAATTCCTGTTTTTACCAGGTGTTCCATATTTGTTATTCTCACGATGTATCCAAAAATTTGGACTGTCTCTTTCTGATGCGGGTGAGCAGGTTAAAATAGCGTAACTAAAACAGACATGGGAACACGGCCTGTCCTTTCTTAGTACAATGACGACATGCCGCAATCCTCAATTTCCTCCTTGGCGTGGGAAAGGAATATTTCACTTACTCGTTAATAACATTTGAGTATTTGAGATGCTGGTGACTTTTTAAGTTTTGTTGATAACCGTGTGTGGCGCGAGGTTAGGGCGTTGGTCTCACACTCGTGAGGTCTAGAATTCGATCCCCGGTAAGGACTTAGTATTTTCTACGAATTTCCTATAGGGAACATAAGACCAATGTGTACGTAAGAAATAAAGTAGAGATGTGTGCAGGTGTCCAGGAGCCATTGCTTTCAATAGTGAAACGACGAAAACTAGCATGGTTCGGACATGTATGCAGGCATGATTCCTTGTCAAAAACAATACTGCAGGGAACTGTCGAGGGTGGAAGAAGCAGAGGAGGACAAATAAAGACATGGACAGACATCAAGGAATGGACAGGGCTAGATATTTCCACACTCATCCGCATCGCTGAGGATAGAATTCGCTGGAGGACTGTGTGCTGAAGCTTCCAATGTGGTACCCCTACGACCCTGAAGGGTTATGGGTTTTATTGATTATTGATTGATTGAAGGACTTAGTTGTTTTTTTTTCTGTCGGAGGGTAAATTCAAAACTCACCCTGTACATGACGTAGCGACAGCAAGAGCATGCGACATTTATCACACAGCTACAAAATTCCTCCCTGCGACACATTAACGGAAAACATGCATTATAATGATTATTTAGCAGACATATTTTTTTGGACAGTTGATAACCGTCAGACTAGCATCAGACAGCATACCACAGCAAGTTATGATACACATATACAGTGAAGGCAGACCTAGAGGCTGACCACGAAAACGATGGTCACTGAAATAAAAGATTTGACAAATTTCACAATATACTCAGTACACAAGAAGACTGTTCCAGAATATATTCTACTCCTGACGCAGAAAGGCCACACATAGTTTAGTGGATGGATGGATGAATAGATGTATGGATTAAGGATGGGTGGATGAATAGATGTATGGATGGATGGATGGATGAATAGATGTATGGATGGATGAATAGATGTATGTATTAAGGATGAATGGATGGATGAATAGATGTATGGATTAAGGATGGATGGATGGATGAATAGATGTATGAATTAAGGATGGATGGATGAATAGATGTATGGATTAAGGATGGATGGATGAATAGATGTATGGATTAAGGATGCATGGATGAATAGATGTATGGATTAAGGATGGATGAATAGATGTATGTATTAAGGATGAATGGATGGATGAATAGATGTATGGATTAAGGATGGATGGATGGATGAATAGATGTATGGATTAAGGATGAATGGATGGATGAATAGATGTATGGATTAAGGATGGATGGATGGATGAATAGATGTATGGATTAAGGATGGATAGAAACATCCAAGATTTATTATTAAAGATAACTCATATTGGCTCAAATCCCGTTTACTGCATTATGATTTTTCGTTATTCTTGATTAGAAACTAGCTTCACAGCACGTGGGACGTTTCCATAAGTGCTTCGCCCTCCGTTCCAGTAGCCATCCCAGTGTATGTAGGAAATTGATGATATCAATGTGACCGTCTATGTTATTACTGTTCGCTTTCTGTTATATGTGTTAATTTTGTTTCATTTGTCTGTCTTGATAAAGGCCTTTTGGTCGAAACGTTGATTGGTGTGTGTCATTATGTGTGTTATCTAGTATCAGCAAAACTTTATTGCCCTTTTCCTGGATTTACCAGTGTATGTAGACATTGTAGATTGAAAGGCAACAAAGGGTTTCAGCGGATAGATAGATAACCGTCTGAAAGATGACGAAATGTGTGTAGATTATTGCCCAGTATCTATCTAAAACGTTATTGTCAGAATACTACGTAAAATAACTCGGATCGCCCGTGTGTCGCCGGGGCATGAAAGGGGAGCAAAGAATAGCAACAGTTTACCTTCCACGCATGTTGTAACATGTGACTAAGGAGGTTATGGGATGGAGTTGGCTGTCCCATCCCATATAGGTTCAGTGGCCCAAAGCCATGCTGAAGTCGGATGTGTCAGGCCGAAAGGCGCAGATATCTCAGCAATGCTGTAAACCATGACACAACGCATTCCGTTCTCCGGACTACATCCTGCTAATCTGCAGGAGTTTGAGAACGAACGAAGAAGACCACGGAGAAGAAATAACTCGGATCTTGTTATTAGTTATTACATTGTGTAATTAACGCTAGTATGTACAGCTTGGCAAATAGGTCGTTTGTAGCGTCACGGATCAGGCAGCCGTAACCACACCTGGTGACACCCTCAACCTAGTTCCGGTCGACTTCACACCACCTGACGCTCGCTCCCACTTTGTTTTCCCGGGTACTCATAACCATGACTGAAATATTTATAAGCCCTGCTGGCTAATTGAAAAATAAGCAGCATTCTAAAGTACTCATTTGATTTTTCTATGAATTTCATCGGTCACTTTGTGTATACTTTGTGTCAACAGCCAATGATACTCACACGAAAAGTCACTTTAGGAAGGCTGTTTTTCAATGAACCCATATGTCTGATATTGATGATTGGCTACGGCGTAATAACGTAGAAGTCCGCCCAAAATTCGCGGACGCGAATGGGTAGAGTGGAGAGTTGTATTTTGGATGAGTGGTGGTCAAGTGCATGGGGTAAGGAGTGGTGGTAGAGACGTAGGAAATGTAAAGTTTTTCTGTATAAAATATCAGCACAGAAAAGCTGATTTTATTTTGTGTCCTTGCTGACAAAGAAATTTTCTCTAGACTTGTGTCATTTGCCAAATTGAAAATCAATAAACTGAGTCGATAACAGCTGGATTATTGTTCAACGCTTTTAAGTCCAAAGTTGTCATCCTCATAACCTACCACTCTCTTCCATTCACCCTCATAACCTACCACTCTCTTCCACTCACCCTCATAACCTACCACTCTCTTCCACTCACCATCATAACCTACCACTCTCTTCCACTCACCCTCATAACCTACCACTCTCTTCCACTCACCATCATAACCTACCACTCTCTACCACTCACCCTCATAACCTACCACTCTCTTCCACTCACCCTCATAACCTACCACCCTCTTCCACTCACCCTCATAACCTACCACTCTCTTCCACTCACCCTCATAACCTACCACTTACACTCAATAACCTATCAACTACCACTCTGTATCACTCGCTATTATACTATATCCACTACCACTCAGCCTCATAACCTACCAACTACCACTTTGTTCTACCCAGCCTCATAACCTACCAACTACCACGTTCTTCCACCCAGCCTTATAACCTACCAACTACCACTTTCTTCCACCCAGCCTCATAACGTACCAACTACCACTTTCTTCCACCGAGCCTCATAACCTACCAACTACCACTTTCTTCCACACAGCCTCATAACCTACCAACTACCACTTTCTTCCACCCAGCCTTATAACCTACCAACTACCACTTTCTTCCACCCAGCCTCATAACCTACCAACTACCACTTTCTTCCACCCAGCCTCATAACATACCAACTACCACTTTCTTCCACCCAGCCTCATAACCTACCATCTACCACTTTCTTCCACCCAGCCTCATAACCTACCAACTACCACTTTCTTCCACCCAGCATTATAACCTACCAACTACCACTTTCTTCCACCCAGCCTCATAACCTACCAACTACCACTATCTTCCACCCAGCCTCATAACCTACCAACTACCACTTTCTTCCACCCAGCCTCATAACCTACCAACTACCACTATCTTCCACCCAGCCTCATAACCTACCAACTACCACTTTCTTCCACCCAGCCTTATAACCAACTAACTACCACTCAGCCTCATAACCTATGAACTACAACTGTTTGTCACTCAGCCTCATAACCTACCAACTGCCACTCATCTTCAAAAATCTACCAACGACCACTCTCTGCCATTCACCTTTCTAACATACCAACTCCACTCATACCATAACCTATCAACTACCACTCTCTGCCACTAATATTCATAACCTACCAACTACTACTCACCCTCATAACTTACCACTCTCCACCACTCACCCTCATAATTTACCAACTACCACTCACCCCGATAAACTACTATTCTCTCCCACCCACCCTCATAAGCTGCCACTCACCCTCATAATTTACCAACTACTACTACCCTCATAACTTACCACTCTCCACCACTCACCCTCATAACTTACCACTCTCCACCACTCACCCTCATAATTTACCAACTGCCACTCACCCTCTTAAACTAACACTCTCTGCCACTCATTTCAAACTACCACTCTCTGCCACTCACCTTCATAAACTACCACTCTCTGCCACTCACCCGCATAAACTACCACTCTCTGCCACTCACCCTAATACCTTGTTAACTGCTACTCACACACTTTTTCTATATTTGTACTCATATATTCCCTGAGCAGCGACTCACCTGACTCATGACAGCATGCGAGAGGACAGCGTGTTCACGGACAATTCTGTTTTGACGCCCCATAGATTTGCCAATTAGCTTGACCGGTACTTTACCGGGAGGTGTAGCCACATTTTGAACGAAACAAATTAGTAGCATATCCTATTCAGGACGTAGCCATCAACCCATCATTTTTTGGCTATAGTGATTTTTAGGCAATATAAATACTTTTAGTAGTTTGCCATTGCTTTCGGATGTACAATTTCCTGTGGCGGGGATCGAACTCGGTACTTTTGTTGTCACAGGCGCGCTTTGTACCACTCTACCACAGAGCCGGATTACAAAACACAGTACATTATTTAACGAAACGAAATATCGATAAAGACGCATTTCACCGTAGCTAATACTATTGGCGGATCTCCAGCGATCTGTCCGCTACACACTTAGAGCCCCTCCATCCCCCTTGGATGATCTAGGGGGACGGGAGGGGCTCTCAATACGTAATAACATATGGATGCAGACCTATCGACTTTTTAATATGAGTTCACAATGCCACAAAAGCTGAATGAAACTACGCATAATATTAAAAAGTTGGAATCTGGCCACAGCATCCCGTAATGAATATTTTACGATGAGATAGATACTACATGAGTGGACATAGGGGCTCTCAGTACGTAGCGCGCATATCGATGCAGACCCATCGACATTTTAATCTGAGTTCACCAATGCCACAAAAGCTGAATGAAACTACGCATAATATTAAAAAGTTGGAATCTGGCCACATCATCCCGTAATGAATATTTACTATGAGATAGATACTACATGATAGGACAGGGACAGTTTCTTGTTGCTAAGACAGTGCTAAATCTATGACAACGATCACATGCTCATGTTTTTGTCTTTCGAGATCCGATAAACATTGCCAGACCCTACCAATCTTCTCACATCGACCCAGTCTTGTATGCTACGCGTCTGCTCATTGTGGAGCGCATTAAAATCTGGATCAATACGGCGTGCTCGTGAGCCTGAATTGATGGCTGTTGGCGAGTGCTTTCAGGCAAAATTGGATCAGTCAAACGTAAAGGAAAATCCTCGAATGTCACACTGTTGATTCGTTTGTTTCATCACAAATATTGGTTTCTGCGTTATTTCTTCCCAAACTTACGATGACTCGTTTAACGACAACTCACTGTTACGTTCTATTTTTACAGTAAATAAATAGTCTTCTCATACATCTGTACATACGACCGTTTCTGTTGTGGTTTTTAGAGAAAAATAACATGCACACTTTGTAGTTTACTGGAATAATAACACAGTCATTCAGTTGATTTTTACGTTATGACTGTGTAGCACAACACAGCATAATTGTTCATTTGTTTTTACGTCAGACATGTATAATACAATAAAATTGTTCATCTGTTTTTACGTCAGACTTGTATAATACAACACAATTGTTCATCTGTTTTTACGTCAGACTTGTAAAACAACAAAATTGTTCATTTGTTTTTACGTCAGACTTGTATAATACAACAAAATTGTTCATCTGTTTTTACGTCAGACTTGTAAAACAACAAAATTGTTCATTTGTTTTTACGTCAGACTTGTATAATACAACAAAATTGTTCGTTTGTTTTTACGTCAGACTTGTAAAACAACAAAATTGTTCATTTGTTTTTACGTCAGACTTGTTTAACACAACAAAATTGTTCATTTGTTTTTACGAGCAAAGATAGTCCAGTATTCTGCTGCCTTGTATGCCTAGCATAGACAGTCCAGGATTCACATGCCTTGTATGCCTAGCATAGACAGTATAGGATACAGCTGCCTTGTATGCCTAGCATAGGCAGTCAATGATTCAGCTGCCTTGTATGCCTAGCATAGACAGTCCAGGATTCAACTGTCTTGTATACCTAGCATAGACAGTCCAGGATTCAACTGTCTTGTATACCTAGCATAGACAGTCCAGGATTCAACTGTCTTGTATGCCTAGCATAGACAGTCCAGGGTTCACATGCCGTGTATGCCTAGTATAGACAGTCCAGGATTCACCTGCCTTGTATGCCTAGCATAGACAGTCCAGGGTTCACATGCCTTGTATGCCTAGCATAGACAGTCCAGGGTTCACATGCCTTGTATGCCTAGCATAGACAGTCCAGGATTCAACTGTCTTGTATACCTAGCATAGACAGTCCAGGATTCAACTGTCTTGTATGCCTAGCATAGACAGTCCAGGATTCACCTGCCTTGTATGCCTAGCATAGACAGTCCAGGATTCAACTGTCTTGTATACATAAAATAAACGATAGACATCTAGACATTCGCTCGAAGACCACCAAAAGCTGCACTAGAAATGTCCGCGTAAATGTTAAGAGAGTCATGCGTGTAACGTGAAGAAACGTTATGTATACGTTATGATTCTAGAAATGTGTTGTCTGTGTTAAAATAAATGTTATGATTTATTCATGCAAAATATCATATATTAGAGTAAGCCAACACGGCGTGTCGGTCGACTTGTTGAATGTTTCATGGTTAGTTTGACACTAAGTGAATCATGTCAACGGTAAGTCAATCATAGACTAGTACCGTAAGCTCGGTTCATTGTAGCGTGACCCATAGCTCAAGTGATTTCACGAACTGCACATTTACAGACATTTTTTTGAACTTAGTTTTTGCATGGTTGTCCTAAATTTCTTCTTCTTCTTCTGCGTTCGTTCTCAAACTCCTGCAGATTAGCAGAATGTAGTCCGGAAAACGGAATGAGTCTTGTCATGGTTTACAGAATAGCTGCGATATCTGCGCAATTCGGCCTGACACATCCGACTTCAGCATGGCTTTGGGTCACTGACTCTATATGGTATGGGACAGCCAACTCCATCCCATAACCTCCTTAGTCGCCTTTTACGACATGCATGGAAGGTAAACAGTATTGCTATTCTTTGCTACCCTTTCGGGCCACGGCAACACACGGGCGTCCTAAATTTGATATTGTTGAGGAGGTGAGTTCTAACGTGTACCTACTAGCTTTACTTAATTTATTCGTATTTGTAAGGAGGTAAATTTCGTGATGTTTTTACAGATTGCTATATGGCCTTATTCGTCATTACAGACGGTCTGAAGTAAGCTTGTATCAGTTGAGTTGAGTTAGCGCGAGCAGGGCAGGTCTTCTCATGACTAAATTTGCAGATTCCATTTTTTTTCTGCTACAGAAGACGCATGGGAAGGTCACGTCGCTGGGTTGTTGCTCCATACACCTCGTTATTGAATTCTAGACAGCCAGTGAAATGGTATGGTCACCTTATAAGAATGAACCCAAACCAAATACCAATAAGAGCATAGAACAAAAGAATATCCGGACATAAAGCCAAGGTGGACCAAGAAAACGGTGGATAGAAAACATCAAGATAGCATTGAACACACATGGACTAAAAATTCAACCTCGACGACGTATCTGGTCTTGGAACGTCAGCTTAAGCTCCCACCCCGACGCTTAACCGCAAGTGTGAATGCGATCATCCATCATTCACCTGGGAATAGACAATTGAATTCTCTAATGACCTAGCAACATGGTCGAAAGCGCTGCGCCATGGTTTATTTGCGTCAATGGCCCGACACATCCGTCTTCATCGGATGCTATTTATTTATGTTCCTGCCAGAAATAACTACAGAATCATTTTTGTGTAACACCTTGGACCTGTGTAACATTGTACTTTATGTGTTATCATTTCGTCTGCGCTTGTTTCTCAAACTCCTGGTTAGCAGGATGTGGGCAACAGAAAGGTATGCTTTATGGCATGGTTAACAACCTGGCTGCGATATCAGCGAATTTTGTCCGCACATATCCGACTTCAGCATCGTTTTAAAGTCATTTTTGGTCTATTGGATCAAGCTTCATCACAAAACCTTCCTAGTCGCCTCTGAAGATATGCATGGCAGCCCACAGTATTGCTGTTATCTTATACCCTTTCCGACTCTCGCAATACACGGCTATTAAAAAAATAGTTTTTCTTTGATTCGTTCTCAAATTCCCATTGGATCTCTCCTGTAACAGGAGGCTGATACTAGATTTCCAGCAGGATGTAGTCTAGAGAATCTTCTTCTTCTTCTTCTCCAGCGTTCATTCTCAAACTCCCGCTGGTTTTCTCTTGTAACAGGACAATAATCCTACAAGATTCCCAGTTGAATGTAGTCCAGAGAATGGAAATTTTCTGTTGCTGTTTTATTTGCGCCAGTGGCACAACACATCCGTCTTCGGCGGTGTCTAGAGAATTGAAATACCCCGTGTCGTCGTTTTAAATGCGCCAATAGCCCGCTACATCCGATTTCGGCGTTGGTTATCATGTGATATATCAATTACAAAAAAAATGCATATTCTTAAAAAATCTAGTAATGATGTGATGTGGTCTCGATTCTTTTGGGATCGGGTCTTTCGATTCTATTGAGATGTGGTCCTTCGATTATATTGTGATGTTGTCCTTCGATTCTATTGTGATGTGGTCCTTCAATTCTATTGTGATGTGGTCCTTCGATTCTATTGTGATGTGGTCCTTCGATTCTATTGGGATGTTGTCCTTTAATTCTAATGTGATGTGGTCCTTCGATTCTATTGTGATGTTGTCCTTCGATTCATTGTGATGTGGTGCTTCGATTCTATTGTGATGTGGTCCTTCGATTCTAATGTGATGTGGTCCTTCGATTCTATTGTGATGTGGTCCTTCGATTCATTGTGATGTGGTGCTTCGATTCTATTGGGATGTTGTCCTTCGATTCTATTGTGATGTGGTCCTTCGATTCTATTGTGATGTGGTCCTTCGATTCTATTGTGATGTGGTCCTTCGATTCTACTGGAATCTCGTCCTACGACTCTATTGAAATCTGGTCCCTGGTTTATATTTGGATATGGTCTTTCGATTATATTGTGATTTGGTCATTCGATTGTATTGGGATCTGGTCCTTGAATTCTATGCCACTATTTGTTACCAGGTTGAACTATGAATGAAATGTTTGACCGACACAGATTCGGCCAGTGATACTGGACTACACGTCTAGAACAAAGTATGAACAGACCAGGCGTCTGTAGGCAGCAAATATCTTTGGTGTGAGCATTCTGTTCTAATCCAGTAATCGTATAACAGGAAAAGCTAAGGTTTTTGTTTGAAGATAATTTGCCATGTCTTCGCAAGGGGCATATCAGGAAGTTAGTCAATTTACAGCGTATGACCTCACGACTTGTACGTTGGCAGGGCGCCGAGTCGCCTTCTGTCCAATCGATCGCTGATATTTCTGGTAAACCTATGGTTTTTTGGTTCTCTCTATCTCTCTCTCTCACTCTCTCTCTCACACACACACATATACACACACACTGTGTCATATATTGGCACCCTTGTTTACAAGTAGCTTGATTAAGTTGCAAAATAATGAAGTAACGTACATGTTATTTAGTTTCAATACAATGGAATAACTGTAAATGTTATTTATTTGAAAAATAAAGAAGTCATTGTAAATGTTATTTAGTTGGAAACGTGGAGAGAGGAGATGAAAGGGGGATGTGTGAGGGGTTAAAGAGAGAGATGGAGGGAGATGTGTGAGAGTTTAAAAAGAGAGGAATAGAGGATGTGTGAGATGTTAAAGAGAGAAATGAAGGGAAGATATGAGATGTTGAAGAGGGAGATGAAGGGAAGATGAGAGGGTTGAAGAGAGATGAAAGGAAGATATAAGAGGTTGAAGAGAGATATCAAGGGAAGATGAGAGGTTGAAGAGAGAGATCAAGGGAAGATATGAGAGGTTAAAGGGAGATGAAGTGAAGATATGAGAGGTTAAAGGGAGATGAAGGGAAGGTATGAGAGATTAAAGAGAGATGAAGGGAAGATATGAGAAGTTGAAGAGCGAGATGAAGGAAAGATATGAGAGGTTAAAGATATGAAGTGAAGATATGAGAGGTTGAAGAGAGTGATGAAGGGAAGATGAGAGGTTGAAGAGAGAGATCAAGGCAAGATATGAGAGGTTAAAGAGAGATGAAGTGAAGATATGAGAGGTTAAAGGGAGATGAAGGGAAGGTATGAGAGATTAAAGAGAGATGAAGGGAAGATATGAGAAGTTGAAGAGCGAGATGAAGGAAAGATATGAGAGGTTAAAGATATGAAGTGAAGATATGAGAGGTTGAAGAGAGTGATGAAGGGAAGATGAGAGGTTGAAGAGAGAGATCAAGGCAAGATATGAGAGGTTAAAGAGAGATGAAGTGAAGATATGAGAGGTTAAAGGGAGATGAAGGGAAGGTATGAGAGATTAAAGAGAGATGAAGGGAAGATATGAGAGGTTGAAGAGAGATGAAAGGAAGATATGAGAGGTTGAAGAGAGAGATAAAGGGAGGATGTGTGAGAGGTTAAAGAGAAAGGTGCGAATGTAACAATGATTTCGCCCGTTTGTTCCCTGGCCGGAAAGGGAGTGAATATAGTCCATACATGTCGTATGAAGCGACTAAGACAGTTTTGGGGTCTTGGCTTTCCTATCTCATATAAGGTCAAACTAACCAAGAAGATATTCTGAAGTCAGGTCTTCCAGACCCAAAAACTCGGATATCACAGCTAAGCTGTAAACAGTTACAACGCATTTCGTTGTCCAGACTATATCCCGCTAACCAACATGAGCCTGAAAATGAACGCAGAAGAAGAAGAAGACTGAGAAACAATCTGAAGGATGAGAGAAAAACAGGAACAGCTAGGAACGCGAAGAACAAATACAAACAAGACTGGTTGTGATAAACGGAGGAAAAGAAGGATGGGTCGAGTTGGAGAGAGAGAAGAAGGACCGGAGTGATTGTGAAGAGTGGGTCTGCTGTGTTGCCATGTAATCATGTCACAGACTTGCAAGCACCCTGTTCATCCGTTATTACGCGGGATTATATCACACAAGTGTAACCACCCTGTTCATCCGTTATTACGCAGGATTATATCACTCAAGTGTAACCACCCTGTTCATCCGTTATTACGCAGGATTTTATCACACAAGTGTAACCACCCTGTTCATCCGTTATTACGCAGGATTTTATCACACAAGTGTAACCACCCTGTTCATCCGTTATTACGCAGGATTTTATCACACAAGTGTAACCACCATGTTCATTACAGAGATCGTGGATAATTATTTTTAGATGGGAGCAGGGGTTTATGTAACAAGAATATCTGCAGGCAGCGGAAGGGTCAAAAGAAGCAGGGGATAGGGTAGCAGAGATAAACAGGAGAGGAAGTGGTTGGAGTAACAGGGACAATAGTGAGGGTAGTAGCTGGATCAGCAGGGACAACAGTAAGGACAGTAGCTCGATCAGTAGGGACAACAGTAAGGACAGTAGCTGGTTCAGCAGGGACAATATTACAGTCATTAGCTGGAGCATCGATAATATGTACTTACCTTACTGTAGCTGGAGCAACAGGGACTAGAGTAAGATCATTAGTTGGAGCAGCAGTAGCAACAGTAAGGGCATTAGCTGGAGCTGCTGGGATAACGAGCATTAGCTGGAGCAGCAGGGCAACAGTAAGGGCATTAGCTGGAGCTACAGGGATAACAACAAAGGCATTAGCTGGAGCTGCAGGGGTAACAACAAGAGCATTAGCTGGAGCTGCAGGGATAACAATAAGGGCATTAGCTGGAGCTACAGGGATAACAACAAGGGCATTAGCTGGAGCTGCAGGGACAACAATAAGAGCGTTAGCTGGAGCTGCAGGGATAACGAGCATTAGCTGGAGCAGCAGGGCAACAGTAAGGGCATTAGCTGGAGCTGCAGGGATAACAACAAGAGCATTAGCTGGAGCTGCAGGGCAACAGTAAGGGCATTAGCTGGAGCAACAGTGACAACAATAAGGGCATTAGCTGGAGCAACAGTGACAACAATAAGGGCATTAGCTGGAGCAACAGTGACAACAATAAGGGCATTAGCTGGAGCAACAGTGACAACAATAAGGGCATTAGCTGGAACAACAGTGACAACAATAAGGGCATTAGCTGGAGCAACAGTACAACAATAAGGGCATTAGCTGGAGCTGCAGGGCAACAGTAAGGGCATTAGCTGGAGCAACAGTGACAACAATAAGGGCATTAGCTGGAGCAACAGTGACAACAATAAGGGCATTAGCTGGAACAACAGTAGAAACATAAATAAATAAATACTTGAGCAGCAAGAGAGAACTGAAAGTACGAGCAGTGAAAGAATTATGAACAGTAGTGGGGGTATGTATGTAAATATGTCTAGCAGTTTGTGTATTAGCCTGTCTGACGCAGTCTTTTAGCCTGTCTGACGCAGTCTTTTAACATTTCTGCAGTCAATCTTATTAAATATATTAGTTGATCTTGCTATCTGTTTATGTTGTAGTTTGTCTTATAACAGCTTCAGCGCTAAATATTCCTGTCAGTTTGTTGTTGCTCTGCCTGTATTATATAAGTAGCCTGCATTAACATTAACTCCAGAAAATTCGCATAACAGGGACATAATCCGTCCAAGACGTTGCCAGAATATATTTACGTGATTATTGCCCTTGCATATACACTTTTAACGCAGTAGCTAGATTGCTAGATCATAGTACCGTTAAAAAACCTCACCACTAGATACTAATTATGCATTAATACAAAACCACGAGGTCGTCGTGGCTAGATTACCAGAATCACGACCTATTCGTTGTAAATCATACTCGCCTTGATTCTTGAGTCAACACGTTTTCCGGTTTCGACCATTCCTAAAAAAAAAGATGCGATTTTAGTCAAGACTTTCTGTATGTCACACAGGAAAAACGTTAGAGGGAAGAGTCGAGGCTCTGGGTGTGTGTAACTACAGAAGAAAGGAAAAACGTTAGAGGGCAGAGTCGAGGCTCTGGGTGTGTGCAACTACAGAAGAAATGAAAACCGTTAGAGGGCAGAGTCGAGACTCTGGGTGATGATGACGCAGAGATGATGAACAAGCAGTGTCAGGGCAGAGTCGAGGCTCTCTACTATGTGTGTGCAATTACAGAAGTAAGGGAAAGAGACACAAGGAATCATGTCTTTAATACAAGACTAATATGGGATGAATCAAGCTGAAGGAAAACGAATTGTTCTTCTTCTTCTTTCGTTCCTCTTTTACCCTGTACGGGTGTCGAGGGAGATACAATGTTCTTGTTCTCGCTTTTCTGGCAGCTTCAGATAATGTTGTTTGGTGTTCGTGTAATGTCTCTTTGATGTTGTCGATCCAGCGTACTCTAGGTCTACCCTTGGCTCTTCTTTCTGCTTCTCCTATCTTCGTATATGCTTTATAAACTAATGAATCACACGACATTCTAACATAATAAATTGTTAGTGACATTCAATTGTCAAATAAAACTTTGGATACAGACTGAAGTTTGATGTACCGGGCCACTAGCAGGAATAAAACGGCGACACAACGCGTTTCCGTTCACTGGACTACATCCTGCTGGACCTGTGATAAGAGTGATCCGATAGGAGTTTGAGAAAGAATACAAAAAAACCCATTGGATACATGTATCATTGTACAAATGTCTCGACTAGAAATGTCTAGTCAGACAGTAGATACATGTATCCTTGTACAAATGTCGCGACTAGAAATGTCTAGTCAGACAGTAGATACATGTATCCTTGTACAAATGTCTCGACTAGAAATGTCTAGTCAAACAGTGTATATATGTATCCTTGTACAAATGTTTCGACTAAAAATTTCTTTATTTTTATCTGGTGTTGTAATTTTATATAACATTAATATACGCAGTAAAAACTACTGTAAAAACTACTGTAAAAATTACTGTAGTAACTACTGTAAAAATTACTGTAAAAATTACTGTAGTAACTACTGTAAAAATTACTGTAAAAATTACTGTAGTAACTACTGGAAAAATTACTGTAAAAATTACTGTAAAAATTACTGTAGTAACTACTGGAAAAACTACTGTAAAAATTACTGTAAAAATTACTGTAGTAACTACTGTAAAAATTACTGTAGTAACTACTGTAAAAACTACTGTAAAAATTACTGTAGTAACTACTGAAAAAACTACTGTAAAACTACTGTAAAAACCACTGTAACAATTACTGTAAAAATTACTGTAAAAATTACTGTAATAACTACTGTAAAAACTACTGCGTATATTAGTGTTATATAAAATAACATAAAAATTAAGGCATTATGTAGAACACGATTCAATTTTTAATTTGTACAAGGATACATATGTTCAATGTTTGACTAGACATAAATAGTCGAGACATTGCACCAACAGCTTCGCAAACTTGCAGTCTTTGTATTAAATGTTGCCGTTTACGGTATGAGTTCACCGCGGCACGAAGATCAAGGTTATTCACAAGTTTAAATTTTGAGACATTTTACTAATGCCCCAGTCAGAAAATCCGATTTTTTCACATATTGTTCGTCAGAAGGCATATCTAGATAAGTAACCGAACATCAGAAAGAACGTAAGTCGAGATATCGTAGTAATTTCTTCATTTGCTTCGGACACATCAAAGGCACATTTGAGGAACTGTACTTGGGATGGAGAGACATTGTCAGAGATATGTTACGGCAAAATTTTTCTAAGATACGGGAACAATCAACGGTGACGGCAACAATTGGTTGAGAGTTTGTCACAAAGACTGTCCAAGTTTGCGGGGCTGTTGATGCAACGTTTGTCACAAAGACTGTCCAAGTTTGCGGGGCTGTTGATGCAACGTTTGTCACAAAGACTGTCCAGGTTTGCGGGGCTGTTGATGCAATGTTTGTCAAAAAGACTGTCCAGGTTTGCGGGGCTGTTGATGCAACGTTTGTCACAAAGACTGTCCAGGTTTGCGGGGCTGTTGATGCAACGTTTGTCACAAAGACTGTCCAGGTTTGCGGGGCTGTTGATGCAACGTTTGTCACAAAGACTGTCCAGGTTTGCGGGGCTGTTGATGCAACGTTTGTCACAAAGACTGTCCAGGTTTGCGTGGCTGTTGATGCAACGTTTGTCACAAAGACTGTCCAGGTTTGCGGGGCTGTTGATGCAACGTTTGTCACAAAGACTGTCCAGGTTTGCGGGGCTGTTGATGCAACGTTTGTCACAAAGACTGTCCAAGTTTGCGGGGCTGTTGATGCAACGTTTGTCACAAAGACTATCCAGGTTTGCGGGGCTGTTGATGCAGTTTGTCACAAAGACTGTCCATGTTTGTGGAGCTGTTGATGTTGAATGTACGTCTCAGAACTATATATGTGTTCGTATGATGCCGAAGCTTGAATGGGGAGCAAATAGTAGCAACACTGTTCAACTTCCATGCATGGCATACGAGGAGACTAAGGAGGTTATAATGGCGGAGTTGGCTGCCCCATTATATATAGGGTCAAAGTGTCCGAAATGATATGCTGAAGTCGAATGTGTCAGGCCTGAAAGCGCAGATGTCGCAACAAAGCTACAAACCATGACACCAACCATTCCGTTCTCCGGACTTCATCCTGCTAACTTTCAGGAGTTTGAGAATTATCGCAGAAGAAGAATATGAGCTGAATTTATTCATTTTTTTCCTGACGATGATTGTGCTGTTTTACAACTACATTGTACTTCCTTTCAAGTTGATTAGGCCTATACTCTTTTAGAGCGCCCTTTTTTCTTCATTTTCAGTTGATTGTACTGTTTTTAATATTATACTACCCTGTTCAGTTGATTGTACTGTTTTAGAACGACATTTTCTCTTCATTTCCTGTTGATTGTACTGTTTTATAACTATATTTTACTACCCTGTTCAGTTGATAGTACTTTTTTAGAACGACATTTTCTCTTCCTGTTGATTGTACTTTTTAAAAAAAAGAAAAAAAAAGAACTATATATTCACATATTTCTTACTTATTGAATCAATAAATAGTTACTCGTGCGTAATAGTTGTACGTGCGTTTGTGCTTGTGATGGGGGAATGTGTATAGATACACGATTTATCAGTCAGGTGAGTGTGGGGTCTACTGTTTGTATATCAATCACTCTACAGGAGTATCTTCCACTCGGGTAGAACAAACAATCTGAGATATTCAACCGATAAGGCACCCTCGCCGGTCTAGAGAACTACATTTGTTTCTACCTGCCACACCTTTTCATTTTCACCTGCCCTGTGGTTATAAACTGAATTACTACTGTTCGCAAGATACATTTTGTTGTTGTTGTATCTGTGTGCGGCACTGGTGTGGCCGAGAGGTTTGAGTGTTGATTTCACGCCCGTGAGATCCTGTGTTCGAGTTCCGGTAAGGACGTAAACGATGAAAACCCACCCTGGACATGACGTGTGTGACAGCAAGGTCATGCGGCGTTTATCACTCAAGACATTCGAAACTTCCTTAAAGGGTTTTATAAAAGCAGTAGACTTCACTGTACTCGGTTTCCCATATGTACTCCGTCCCTCTCAACGAAGCGGCACGCCGCAAGCCGAGAGTACCACTCATAGCACGTAACTCCGTAGCTTCAAGTGATAATCCACAGGGGTTCCGAAAAAAATCCACCTTATAAACAAGACGACACGAGCCGGATTCGAACCTGTGACCTCTTGAACACAAGGCGAACAGCTTAACCAATACGCCAGGAAGATCCCTTCCTTGTAACTCCCTAACGGGAAATTGCAGTATTTACAATTTACTATGATTGGTCACCGCGGTTTAGGTGATGTGGTTATACCTACTAACAGACAGAGAAACCCCACACCCAATACATGTACACACACAGGCACCAGCAGACACACATGCATTCTTTTTCCTGCTTCACATATAATTCTTTACTCTATCGATTTTTACATCTAATTCTTTACTCTATCGATTTTTACATCTAATTCTTTACTCTATCGATTTTTACATCTAATTCTCTCTCCAATGTGCTCAAATCATATCTAATTATTCTCTCTTGATGTACTCACATTACACCTAATTCTGTTCTCGTGATGTACTCACATCACACCTAATTCTTTTCTCTTGATGTACTCACATCACACCTAATTATTCTCTCTTGATGTACTCACATCACACCTAATTCTTTTCTCTTGATGTACTCACATCACACCTAATTATTTTGATATGTGTGTATATATGAACTGCTCTCCAACCTAAGCGAACTTACACACGCATACATACGCACGCACGCACACATACATACGCGCAAACACACACACACACAGATGAGAGAGAGACAGAGAGAGAGAGATGAATATATATTCCTTCTCAAGCATCACGTTGTTTATCTTTGGTCTATGTTTCCTCCATCTTCATCTCCTTACACCCTCACATCCCCGCTATAAAGACTCCCAACCATAACGTCTTCGGTGTCGTGTGTGTTTCCAATATGTAACTCATCATTCCACCGGTTCTATTAATTTCATCTTTAATGCTGGCGTGGAATCAGTGCTTTTCTTTGATTACACGTGACTGGCTTAGCTACCTATTACCTGTACCTGCCCTAATGTGTCTCACCTGTACCTGCCGTACCCTATCTCACCGACATCCTGCTAGTTCCACCCACGCTTTAGTACGCGAGTGTCAGAAATCAGGTGAGTCATTCGATACTGATTGCATCGTGTACCTGAAATCAGTCACAGAAATATGATCAAATAATGGGTATCCATACACTCGACGAACGTCAGGGGTAATCATCATCATCATCAAGTGCCGTCTCTGCAACGAAGGTTGGCTGCAACGTATCTCCAACATCTGTCTTAGTCGTGCACTCTGCTAAACTAACCTGTCCATTGTGTAATGTTACTCTCCCATTTGTATATCTTCGACTTCTCTTTGACTTTACCCTCAAGTAAGGTCTTCAATAATGTGTCATGTCTTTTAATGTGTCCAAATTATTTTATGTGCCTGATATTTATTTCTCTTAGTAGTTCCTTCTTCATATTAAGTGTTTTTAGTATCTCTTTATTTGTTTTCTTCTCTTTCCATGATGTTCTCCCTATTCTTCTATATACCCACCCACATCTCAAAGGCATCAATTTTGTCTTCTTATTGTTTATATAGTGTCCATGTTTCTGAGCCATACATTAATATGGAATAGATGTAGCATTTTATAATTCTCATTTTTAACTTGTTTGTAATTTGTTAAGATATTAATAATTTCCTCATGTCATTGAAGGAACTTTTAGCCATTCCTA